>JARYHS010013631.1:22896039-22919570 GCA_031002005.1 Vandiemenella viatica
CTTGTTGGAGCGGTGGTGGGGGGTGAGCATGCTCAAACCTGTCGATGAAACGATGCAGCTGGTGGGGTTAGGGGTCTGACAATAGAATGGGCAGCTGCTGCTTCGCAGATGACGGTTAGAGGCCGCTCAAGTGGTCTGACAATAGAACAAAGGACCGCGAGGGCAGCTGGCGCGACACACCTGGTGTGGTGGGGGTCGCTCAAGGGGCCTAACAATAGAACCCCAAGGGCAGCTGGTGCTAGGGAAGGCAGGTGTTCAAACAAGTGGCCATGATTGACAGGTGGGGAGGGGAGGACAACAAAGAACCGCGAGGGCAGCTGGCGTGACACACCTGGTGTGGTTGGGGTCGCTCAAGTGGCCCTCGAGTCAAGTGAGGGCAGCTGGTGCTAGGGAAGGCAGGTGTTCAAACAAGTGGCCATGATTGACAGGTGGGGAGGACAACAAAGGACCGCGAGGGCAGCTGGCGCGACACACCTGGGTCGCTCAAGTGGTCGAACAATAGAGGGGGAACTGAGGTTAGTCAAGTGGCACTCAAGTCAAGTGGCCCTCAAGTCAAGTGTGAGGGGAGAAAACAATAGAGGTGTGAAAATGATTGACAGGTGGGAGGGGAGAGAACAATAGAGGTGTGAAAATGATTGACAGGTGGGAGGGGAGAGAACAATAGAGGTGTGAAAATGATTGACAGGTGGGAGGGGAGAGAACAATAGAGGTGTGAAAATGATTGACAGGTGGGAGGGGGAGAACAATAGAATGATACAATGTATCCAATTAGAACAATAGAGGCGGCATCCTTTGTGAGCTCACACAGACAATTCCACACTACTTGGGTTGTAATGTAAGAACTGAGAATCAGAAATATGTAGTAACCAGCTTATAGAATTACAGCCCACGGGTGCAATCTTACTGAGATTATTTAAGCCATTTAATGATGATAGGATTATATTTCACCTATTTTGTGTTTTTATTTTATTCCCATCTTCTGTTTGGGCCAGCATTTAAATAAACTAGGATGAAAACCCGGCTAAAACTAATAAAAAAAAACACACATTTGTACTAACGTTGTGCCGTTGAGGATCAGTATCGCTAGGGATTGATTGGCAGTATCGAGAAGAGCCTCTCGATTCATGACTGCTTGCCACATTCCTTGCGAAAGCGCCACAGGATTTCTATGTAGATTGGGCTTGGACTGTTTTGGCAGACAGATGGCGAAGATTTCGTTTGAATTTATTTGCAAACATGCGAACTACAACTTTCATTTATGATTGCGACGAAATGCTGTACTACGTCCACCAATCAATCAGGATCGCAATGACAGGAGAAATAAGATTATTAGGTGCCACACTGATGCTTATATGAATTCTTTCTTCTCTAGTGCCATTCGAGATTGGTATGCATAGCGTTGGTTTTAGTGCAAAGCACCCTCTGCCTCCCGCAGCTTTGTGAATTGCAGAGTATAGATGTAGATGTGTATGTAGATTTCCTGGGAAAATTGGTGCATTAATTGTCAGTGGGATAACTTAGGTAATGGAAGACAGGAATCGCCCACTGGAACGAATAATTGCGGGTTCCCGGTTCAGGTCCTGTACCCACAAACAGTTTAGCTTGTACAACATGAAACTCTGTCACAGTCGTTAGATCTTAGGGAGCCTGAAATTTTACGATATACTGACACAAATTTCTTACATTAATTAAGAAGAGTATATAGATGCATATAAAATAGATTCACGTGCCCGCAGGGCTGCATTTAAGCATAGGCTACATAGGCTGTAGCCTAGGGGCCCGCACCACAAAGGGGGGCCCGCACCACAAAGGGGGGCCCGCATCACAAAGGGGCCCGCACCACAAAGGGGGGCCCGCAACACAAAAAGAGGGGCCCCTCACCACAACCCTCGCCTGGGCAGGTAGTAGAGCTAAAAAAAAATGGTCACCATAAATTTTTTAGGTCGAATTTCGAATATTTCAAAATTTAAGAATCAAGCCACTGCCGACAGGGGGCCCGCACAACATGTATAGCCTAGGGGCCCACAGAGCCTAAATGCGGCCCTGCGAGCCCGTTCAAATGCTTGAGATCAGGAATTTTTACAATCATTTCTTGTTCATGTGAAGGACCTAGGACGCTCCGTAGTTAGGATACAATGTAAAACTTGTAGGTCCCGCAGGAAAGGAAGTGGTCGCTCTCCGAATTGAAATCTTTGATATGGCGTACTAAAAATGGTTTTCCGGGGGATATCATAACTTGTCTTGACGTGATATATCTCACCTAAAGAGTTTTAACCAGATAGTTTAAGCCTTTTGGAGACAAATGTTTCTATGTGTTCGGTCCATATACGGAGATATCACGATATCGTAAGAATCGCGCTATAAAAATTGCGGCATGGAATAGGTTAAACTTGCCATTGCCCTTATCCGACACCGAGTCATGGTATCAGAGGTCATCCATCACCCACTGTACGATTAAAGCCCACTGTTCCAGCTATGCTCATGGCCACCAAACAATCGTATGCCGAGCCTGGTGGGAGAGCAGTAACACTCTTGCCTCGCCTTCGGAAGGACGCCGGGTTCGAATTCGCTTACGGCCGTCCATATTTCGGTTTTACATCGTTTCTCGAAATTACTCCAATCGAATGTCGGGATGGTTCCCTCAAAGGATCATGGCAGAATTCTTTCCCGGTTTGTCTGATTGTTATTTGCACATCGTTAAAAAAATAGATTTTTGAACGAAAAATAATATTTACAGATTCTGCACAATCACCTCGTTCCAATCAAATACCGCATCTGTGATACATACAGTGTTGCGTATTGATGCTAAAGTAACCTTGTTGATATAGCGAAAACAATAGTCCTTATTAAGGACAAGAACCCCTTTAAAGGCTTTGCTAGTAGTTATTGTATCATGGTAGTAGAACAGGCACGGAAATTGATTGCTGAATGTTAATCGTTTAGCCATAATTTATTTAACTCATTTATTGATTCAGCTGTAGGGGACGTCCATTAATTACGTGAGATGCTTTTCAGGAATCCGGACCCCCCCCTTTTCTGGTGAGACTTCGTGAGATCTGGTTGGACCCCCCCCCTCTAAAATGACGTGAGATTTTGACGGAGACCCCTCCCCTCCTCCCCCCCCTTGCCATGCTACATGAATTTCAAAACCTCACGTGAGATTTCCGTTCACCTCCCCCCCCCTCCCCCTTGGTGAGGTTTCGTGAGATTTCGCCGGACCACCCCCTATTTCATCTCACGTAATTAATGAAAGCCCCCTAACGGAAAGGAATAGTGCTAATACAATTAGGTAAAAGCAATCAAGAAAAATGATGTGTACTCCTGTAGACACATTTGCACAATGCTGGATGAGCGTATTTACACTAGATTCGTGGACTGCTTTGTACGACTATACTTTCGCACTATATCGCCGTGGTAAGGGTACAGCTGCATTACTGGCGGGGTGGAGATGCCAAAATTTTCAACAGCGTCTGAAGTTCGGTAAACCCAACCGACGCTTAAAACGTGTTCTGCCTATTATGGCATGAATCCCGATTGGAATGCTACAAGTTAATGATAGTTATTTCCGTAAACAAGCTTGGGATTTTTCAGTGAATTTTTTCCAGTTCTTAAAGATACCGCGTTTAGTGACACAGCTATGTACAAACTGCTAGTTATCATTTGCGCGTGCGAACTGTGCTCTGTATGTTATGTGTATTTTTATTTGTGGAATGTGTTGTTGATAGGAGCAGAGATTAGGTACCGTCCCAGCATTTACCGAAGTGATTGCGGAACGCCGAGCGCGGGATTTGACCTGGGTACGTTGCACCTCCCCAGTGTGTCGGCGCTTTAACAAGCTGGGTTACACTGGTAGGCTAGACGCAGTTAAACCATGTGGATCGTTTAACATTTCGATGGCTGCGGCAAATAAGGAAGGACTTCCTGTGTAGCACTTCGAGCGCCATTCGGCGACGTTGTGCGGCAGTGTAGCCACGATTCACGGTCGTCTCAATTAGCACAACACGTGCTTCGTGCGTCCGGGACAGTATGGCATACGAGGAGGACTGCCGCAGCAAGCCGCCCAGGTCGCCCCACTACGTCTACTACCTGCCACGGGCAAGTACAACCATCCAAATGTTTCATCGACGATTGAATGGATTTCATTACGTTGTGACGTTCATGTCTTTGACACGTTTTCGTCCCTTTTATTTTACACATTTTCTCCGATGTTTTTAGGTTCCATGTATTTGGCAATACAATAACAATAGTGGACCCGCGTGATGTTCAGTATCCTAGCAGTTTCGAATGCTAAGGTTTTTAATTTTTAGGCAGTTTTCCTTTACTGATTATTGGTTTTAATGTGATTTTTATCCGTCTAGTGCAGCTAAAAATATATTAAAAAACCCTTTGTTTTGGCATACGCATTTCGATTTTGTTACATCTTCGCTGCCCTAAAACATAGTATTCCAATTCAAAATACGTTCATAACTTCTCTTAGGGCACCGATCATCTAATAAAATCGAAACGCATATGCCAAAACGAAGTTTTTATATCTTTAGCTGCACTAAATAGTAACCCACCCCCCCCCCCCCCCACGTAGCCCAGCGTAGCTTTCCATCCAACCCCCCTCCCCCTTTCCAGAGCAAACCACGTAGTTTATGCACACTCCCTTATCTTCTAAAGAACCGCTCTCACCATTGTTGAGAGTATATACCCCTAGGAAGGTTGGGCAGTTGACTAAAATTTTAGCATTGAACGCGTTAACAGTTAAGACGTAGGTATGGATCGTAGTTCCTTTATATATGAACTGTGTTTATCCGTAAACAAGGCATTTATGGACAAGGAAAGTGACGATTTTTCCCTCTAAACTAGGTAATTACGTTTACAGCAATAATTTCTGAACTTCGTACACTATTTCAGAATCGCTTAATATACTTCCACCAATAGTTAGGATTATCGGTGTATTTCTTAATTATTTTCTTTTCAATTCATTTCTGTTGCTGTTCTGTGCTTTAGGAAGCTAGGTTTACCACACTGACCAGTTAAATTAGTTAAATAGGCCAGCTGCAATTAGCCGTGTATTGCTAACCGATGCAGTTGATGAGTGGCTATAAACGCACAAATAGATTAGTAGTTCCTTGTTGCAGTGACTGTTTATTTTGCATCCAGATAAATTTCGCATTGAACGTTAATATAACATGCAAATAATAATGTCAAAAATATGATTGAAAAAAAATGAGTTTTTTAAACGAATTTAGATGAAGTTGCATATGTCACAAACATCTTGGAGAAGACAGCCTCCTTGAAGTGGCAATGTACCGGGCATGTAGCTCGGAGAAAATATGAAAGATTGAGAAAAACAGTGCAGAGATGGAACCAAACAGACCGTCAAAAGATCAAGAGGAACACCACTTGATCGATGGGACAAGGACATTTGTAGGTTTTCTGGAGTCGCCTGGCAGAGAATCCTCCACGACTATTCTGTTCAGAGAAGAATACAAAGCTCTATCTGAACTCGTAACAATAAGGGGCCACATCATTTCATGACTAAATTGGCTAATGGTAGCTGCAAAGCGTTTATTTACGCAAAGGCTGCTAGTTAGAAATAATCTGAAACATACAAACTACGATATACTGAATTAATAATTAATTTGAGAAGATAAACAGAATGTTTGAGAGCGACTGGAACTGGTATAAAAATGAGAAATTAATTTTAGCGTTATTTTGAAATATAACCTTAAGAAAATGAAATACTAATACATTAAAAAATGCTTCCCGAAAAGAAGAGTTTGAAGTAATGATCGTACACATTTTCTCTTTATATGCAAAAATTAATGGTCGGTATTGAAACGAATGGATATCGTTTCTGAATACAACTTTGGCCTAAGGTTACTATAGGTTTTAAAATGAAAGTGGAGCTCAAATTATATTGTCCTGCCATAACGATACAAAGTCTGAAACTTTTGCGGAGCTGTTCGGGACACACCGAATACGTACTACAAATAAACATAATGTATTTTTAAATGTCCGAGAAGCGGAGTTTCCAAAGCAAGTCCTAATTATATAATCTGACATTGGATGAAAGTGATGAAAAAATAAGATTTTTAAAAAAAAAAGTAATAACTTGTTAAGTTGAGCTGTATGTATCGGGACTACCAAGTTAGAAATTCTAAGTGTGCGAAGATAGAGATGAGATACGAATTTTCGACGTATTTTCTAGGGTGTCCTAGTACGTTTGTAGTGTAGTATTGATGTTGGACCATCAACCTGGTGAGACTACGGTAATAAATGAGTAAGATCTTCGTAAATCTAACTTGGCCCACTAAGCTAGGTTCCACTCCACCAATGGATTGGGCAACAGAACTACCTACCTTCCGTTGTGAGAACGAAGGCTTTCACGGCGTATCGATGATATGAAGTCTTCGCGGGTTCTCCGCCGTATGGTGTTGTAGAAGGGACAGACGTGCTGAAGAGAAGTATGCAGTATATCAGAAAACTAGCAATCGCTGATCGGGAAACTTCCAAAAGCCTTCCTAGAGGGGTAGTCATCTTGAAGAGATACTCCCCTAAAAATGGCTGATAAAAAGTGATTTATCGTAATTGGTTGGTAATCTTGTTCAATTTGTCAGATGGTCATGACGCAATGAACATGAAACACTACGGCAGAACTGTCTTCTTATCTTTTCACAACATTTTAGAGTAGGTTGCCTTCGATCAGTTTTACTTATCGATGGTATTGTCAAATTTGGAGCTATGGTTTTACGGCCGCATTGCCCTTGCTGACGCCAAGCATTTTGTACGTACTGCTAGGTCATACTAAAAGTGAAGAGCTGAAATTTATCTGTTAATCATTTAACTGTGCTCAACGTGTGATAAGTGTATTTTTTTTTGTTTGTGAAGTGTGCAGTTTGAAGCGGAGATTGCCTTAATGTCTGCGAAAAGCTACCTGCAATTGCAGTCTGGTCGGCCCATCCACTGTGCGGTGCCTCAGCGCACTGAGTCACACTGACGGATTACTGCAGAAGTGTGGTATAGATAAAATATTTGGTTAAGAGAAGATGTATTTGCAGTGAATCTGTAGTGTGGCTGGTGTAACTGGCACGGAGGCGTGTGTTGGTTTGTACGCTCCCGCCTGGCGCGGTGTCTCCTCGAGTCGCGCCCCGTTGTGTAGGAGTCGCGCTAATCTGTGTCGCTCCGCCGGGCCGTCTCCTTATCGGCGCTTGTCCATCTCCATTGTGCGGCAGCGTATAACACACGCTTATTGAAACGATTATAAAATCAATTGGGGCCGTCCGTGTCCGTGGAGCTGCTGTCAGGAACTCGACGGGGAGCCGCGCGGCGGACAGTCGGTGAAAGTGCGCACTGGACACCCGCCTATCCTTACGATGGGTTTGCACATATCTTACAGATTATTACTTTATTTACCAAGAAATTTTGGGTAAAATTTGCCAGTTTACCTAAACTTGTATGATGCGTTGTTTTGACGTGGTGATTTTATTGAACAAATTTTTATTTTATTTATTGAACAAATATTTATTTTAGGTTTTAGTTCAAATAATATGGCAGAAATTATTCATATATTAAGCTAAGCTAACTTGGTCTACAACCCGGAAGTTGCTTGGATGGATCCTCCCGAAGGAAGCAACCTAAGCCATTGTGTCAAAGGCGGGACGCAAATTTCGTTTCCTCTGGGACCTACAGTTGGAAGTGAAATTTGAACCACAGAACGTCTTGGCGTAGCTCATATAATCAAACACAGCTCTTAAAAATTCCTTGCCCTATCGGGATTTGGACTGGACCCCTAACTACTGAAAACGAGCGCTTTAACCACTGAGCTACCAGATAGCTCATTCATGTAACCGATAAGGCGAAATATGTTAAGTGGATTCTTACATTTTGAATGATGATCAAATAATTTTATGAACACACATAGACGGCAAGTTTACATGTTTCAATTTCACGGTTTTACGTTTTTTGCTCTTATGATGTTTTTCCTTTACATTGCCATATCATTTCAATTTTGAGCCTAAGCAAGGTACATCTATTTTCACAATGTATGGTTTTTCTATATTAAAATTCCATAATCACCGAAAATAAACATCCCATATTTCGACCAACATGTAAGTCTTACTCAAATATCATGTGCGCAGGTATAACTACACCACAGACGTTTAAGCTGAAGGTAACACAATTAGAAAAAAAAGTGAGATTCTGCAGTTATTAATTCCCAAATCTTCTATGAGCACAGAAGTTGTAACTTACATCCACATACGAATGCATGTTTTTCTCTTTCTAGCCGTTCAGCTAGTTTTGTGACTTATTATTCATTTGAATTTCCATTACAGTTTGAAAGAACAAGTGATAGAACAACCCGGACACAAAATAAGAGCCACTCGTGTCTTCGGTCGGATTCTATTCGTTAGCTCAAACTTTACCGAGACCGATGGAAGGAGAACAGTTGCGCTAGAGTTAGGAAAAATTAAAATATATTTATTTCCTTAGTTCGTTCTATGAAATTGTTTCTAATGTCGTAGAATCTGTCTTCGTAGATGATACCTACCGTATTTGTTAAATGATCGTCATTCATTGCTCCGCGTTTTTTATGGAATGCGCGTTTCCGTATCTTCATTTCTGCAGACTATAGAGAACTGACGCATCAGCATCACAGTCGTTGTTATCCGGGTTTCTATTTCAATATTTATTCTGATATTTTCGCTCTTTTTATGATTTTTAACGTTGCTATTTTTCTTCTCTGATGTATGACTTTTAAGAGATCTCAGTGTCACTTTAATACAGTACATATTACTAATGGGGCATCAACAGAGTGACTCTTTAGAATTTTTGCAGTTAACTACAGAGCCAGTTGAATGAGTGGTAACGTTGGATCTGACAATCTGTTTGACGCGGGTTCAAATCATCGTACGAAAATCCTTTTTCATGGTTTCCCGAAATCGTTTCATGAAAATGTCGGGACATTTCCTTCAGAATGCCATGTCCGAATTCCTTCCCTTCCCTTGCCTTCCTTGCCCTTGCTCCTCCCCCCAAATCCTTTCCCGGCTAACATCACCCCGACGTCGACGAGTCGTAAATCCCAATAAAAAACTTTGCAAGTTTTCTCCATTATTTTATTTGATCCACACTAAACAGTTCCACGAAATTAAACGTTAACTGAATTGTTGGGCAACCTTCATGTTTACCTGTTCATTGTAACAGTTATGTAATTCCATTGCACGTCGTTAATACTTCCCATAATTACTACGAGGCCAGTGACGCCCATATCATCGCTGAGCGGGCCAATGAAATGAGTTTAATTACCGTTCAATAAACTCAAACGAACAAGGTCTTAGTGATGTACTGGATAGCCATAGATCATACCTCTTTTATTTTCGGACAAGAGGCGTCGCACATTTCAAATTTATATATGGCTGTCATCGTTAAACCGTTTAAATCACCCACATTAAAGCACGCAATAGGCAGAGCGTCAGTAGCTGTCAGAAAGTCATAAATAAATCTGCCGTGTGGATCACAATCGGTAATTAAACAGACTACCTAACTCCTTACTAACCTCTGAAAATGAGATCGGAGCTTCAGCTACACGAGAAGAAAGGCCTTTTCTTAAAAATGACTGATATCACATGTGGTTGTAGTGGGAATTTGTGTTGGAAACGTTTCTAAGGAAAACTAATAACGATTAATTATATCCTTTTATTGATATTTTTCATGATGTAAGTAAACTTTATCTGGTTTGACAGTATTTTTTTAAAAATATCTGCATATAATTTTAAATGATAGAAACTTTTTCATAAATATAAAAATTGGCAAGCGTAATTTCAATAACGAATAACAACTATTGATTTGATTAATTTATTTCGTAATCACCTACATTTTGTGTAAACTTTCTCCGAGTTTTTAATAACCTTGTTTTTCGGTCAAAAAATTCTTAGGGTATGTAAGCGTAAACTTGGGTGCTCTTTTGCTTACATGAATTTCAGTATCCAGTCGTCGTAAATAAATAAATAAATATAAATTTAAATGAATGTCGCACACTAATTCTTTTAATATCTGCTTCACTCTATGATTTACCTCTGCCCTTCGTGGTTTTATGCAGTTACTTTTACAACAGACTATTGTCTTTTATCTGCATCGCAATTACATTTTCTTTTAACGATATAAGTGCAGATAAAACCATGTTTTGTTAATTATTTAAAATATAGGTCTACACTTCCTTTTAACAATATAAGCGCAAATAATATCAAATGCAGGTAATTATTAGAAATTTCCTGGTCAGGTACGCAGCGCTGTGTTGGCGGCCAGTATAACAAACACTTCGGTCGTCACTGGACTCGCTAGGATGGCCGAGCTATCGATTTCATACCCAGTGTCCACTAGTAACGCATTTAATTAAAGTTGATAGTACAGGAAAAATTGTTGTTTGTCCATTAAAATCTCCATTTGAGATTTTAGAGGATCTTTATATTCAGGGTATACTGAAGTGGAGGAGTTAATTTTGTTTCCTTAATATTAAAATGTTCAAACGATAATTAACGTTGCATCATAAAATTATTTGGAAGTATAATTTAATGAAAACTATTTGGCTATTATGTTGCATCACAAAAAGAGGATCGTGAGCTTTGGTAAAACTGCTTGTAATTCACTACGTGCAGCATATTTTGAAATTAAGGTCTCTCTTAGTTTCAGCCAGTAACACAATTTCAGGTTTGCTCCGGCCTGACATTCGAGAGGACGTAAGTTCGACCGCCTGTCCGGCCATTGTGTTTTCGGTTTTCCTTGTTTTCCCAAAATCACTCTAGAATGCCGGAATAGTTTCTTAATTATAAGACGTGACCGATCTCTTCCTTTGTCAACATTGCTTCTCCAGCTGCAGTTACATGACATAAATAAGATATAGGAACTGACAGAGCAGCGGTAAATGCCTCCGAAACGCGTCATTTCATTCATCCACTTAACTCAGCAGCGTGGTTACTGATGAGCAGGCAACTTATCGCAAGGGTCGCCTTGCGATTTGCAGGTTGAGTGTCACATTTGTTTTGTATTCAGTGTTGTTCATTTATCATGAGGAAGTAATTATGGTTGAGAAAGCAACAAAAATTGTTAAAATAGCTGCAGCAGCACAAATAAAATCCACGAGTAATCATCAGTTAAGTGTAACTTACTCTCCCACTCTGCGTTTTCAATACTAGGATTGTGTGTCAAAATTAATTCGTTAAAAAAGGTTGCATTTCAAAACCTTTTTGAAAATTGTGGTCTTACTTGAATAAAATTTAATTAAAAATAAGATTATTGAAAACTCGAGTTTGCTAAAATTACATTTTTTTGTGAAACTAAAAAATTACAGGACAATTGTCTTACTTTTCCTGTTATTTTTAGGATGCTATATTTTGATCAGTAGTAATTTCGGAAATACAGGAGGAAAATAAATTTTCATAGTACATGTCATAGAATAAGCTAAACTGCGGGTTGTTAGCTTTCGTTGGATACCGTTGGAGATTGTCAAAAACAACAACCTCTAACTTCCTAGTAAATTATTTATACCTGTATGCTTTTATCAAAATCCACACAAGGATCTTGTGTGTGTTAGTGAGAACTGAAATAGAATAGTATACAATAACAGATTTCGAAGTTAAGGGATTCAGAAGTATTGAAGCTGTGACAGGCATAAATGATGTATTACATTAGAGTTCAGCCTTTCTCTTAGAAGTTACAAAACTAAAAAAAAAAAAAAAAAATCCCAATTTTGATGGTTGTGGAAACCCTTTCTAGTTAATTTCAGCAGTTTGGTATTTTGTTTTATAGTTAATTTTTCTTAGTTTTGATAAGAAGATGTAGTTCCAGCTATGTTTGTTAAACTACTGACAGATCACTGATGCACTTTCTTTTTCTGTGCAACAATGTTACGATGACACAGTTCATGATTTCTGAAAATTATTCTAAAATCAACCAATGCCAGTAATCATTGTCTTCCCCTTGATCGACGGTCAACTGAAATTTGTCATATTTCACCCCAGTGTGTCAGTTGCTACTACAGCAAGACTCAAAGACCCTTAACGTTTTTTATTTCATTGGTCATATTCCACCGTCCTTGCTTTTGACACGAGTTATTTAATTAAAAATTCTCTAATGCTATAATCCAATTAAAACTGCCTTGTTTCGTGTGAGTCATACATTCCCGAAAACAGCGGTAAGACTTGCCTCGCGGACAACATGATTTTTAATTATTCAATTTGTGTTTGCCTGCTTGTTCGCGTAATTCGCATTTTTCGTCGGGTAGGTTTTTCTGTAGCAAGGCTATCCATCAGTGTAGCCTTATTAGGCTGTTTCAGCATAACACTTTTTTTCCCCCGCTCCGTATTTATTTATATCCACGGTTGTTAACAGTTTGACAGCGGACTGATCAGTCTTTCCAAGGGACCGATGGAGCTATTAGCCAATAAAAACACACCCGATATTGTATATAAAAATATTCCCGGAGGGCGGAGCACGTGTAATAAAAGCTTGTCGCCAGCAAATTAAAAACAAAACGAAGCCCGCGGGTTACACGGCAGTCATTATGTGCTGCCGACCGCACTCGTATGGCCTGCGGGGACCCCGGCTCCACCCACCGCCAAACTGGAACATCGGCAAAAAACCTGTCTCGTCACCGCTCATTTCGCATCGCTCTAAATCATTACCAAACAGATGCACTTCCTTTCACACTAACTCACAGGCCACTTTAACGTGCATTCGTCCATCTGTTTATCATATGTTTGACCGCAAAGGAACCATACAAACGTAATGAAACTCGGGCTGGCAGTTCCTATCTTCCGTGTGTCTACTACTATTGTGTGCATTATTCAGTATATTTTGTTGTTCGTGACGTCCAGAGGATAAAAGTCAAGGTGCAAAATTGGTCTCTGCTAATGTAGACTACTATTTCGGGAGACTCCGAGGAGGCAACCAGGTTTAATGTCCCCTTAGGAAGAACGTATAACCACCACTAGTGTCGTATGCACTGATTCCATACGAATGACAGATATGTTTATAGCTAATCCAGATGTCTAGTCCACAAACCTGATCACCCCTTCTACCCTGCTCTTTACCCTGGTGCTGAAAATTCCTTCCACCATTGAATCTTGAACCGTCTAACCTCCTCCCCATCGCCCGCCTCAAACTGTACACTCTTTCTACCATATCCGTGTCTGGGCGTACGTTGTTACTGTACAAAGTGTTAACCCTCCAAAACAACTATTCGGGGAAATGTTGGCTAAAGTGCTTTCTCGTCGTTTTCCTCAGTGTGAAAGTGTATGTGACCGAGCGTGGTTGGTGAGCTGTTGACGCTCTGGGCTCGCATTCGGGCGGACGCCGCACACTGGGGTATTTGACACAAAAAGTCGATCAAAATTATTTCTACATAATTTATTTTTATTTCGTTTCTTTCGTGTATTAGAACTTACAACTATGAAGTAGGAGTAATCGTAAAGAACACATACTTTGAATACGTCCTTTATTACATATTAAGCGAATATTTACAAAATACCTAAACAATAATCATACGTGTACACTAAAATAAAATCATTCTGACGAACCGTCCCATCCCTCTTCGCGGGAGCTTCATCTTACGGTTCGTTCTCAAAGTAATATTTTCTAACAGTTTCGTGGCAGTGGGGAACGTTTTTTTTATTTTTATCTTGTTCCCACTAGATGATATTCACATAATACTAGAAAGCCTGTCAATCAATGTTTTGTTAATACCTGTAATCTCTGCGGATATTGTTTGCTACAATCAGTCGAAAGATTTTCTAGGCCGACCCACATTGGACGGGTTGGATTTTATAGGTATTTCGATACATCCTAGTGGCATTTCTTTAAAAATACACTTTCAGTTCTCTTTGCAGCCTGCCATTTTGTTTTAATTTTCAATTTAAGCCTTGAAAACTTGTTTCGACCTTTTGCGTTTGTTCGGCCGTGAATGTCGGTTGATTTAAAATATTTTCCTCGACTAATTCCAACTTTTGCACAAAACCGTTTCCTTTTTCGTGTTTACTTACATCATAAACAACTTTTCGGGTCAATAGCTTGATACCAGAAGAGCCCATGACAAAGAAAATCTTAGATAAATTAATGTGACAGAAAAAAGTATGTATGTTTTATTTTAAAGAAGCTAGAATTTTTTTTTTTCGAATAAATAGATGTCTGGCACTTCTTGGCACCTAGTTTTCAATGAAACTCCATGACAGTACACTAACTAAAATTCTACAAGAAATCAGACCCGGGAAAGGTCCGGAAATATAACAAAATCACTCTTTAAGACTTTTCGTGATAAAAAAATGAGTACAAAACGAGTCAGCTTGCAAAAATGTACAGAAATAAAGTTGTGCGATACTTTTGGATGTATGTTACTATTATTTGAATCCTAGGAACTTGACTGTACAATATCCATCATTAAAATCAACTCTACTACTTAACATCACTCACAAATTAAAATGGTACAACTTATAATTTTCTTGTATTTGCTTGCTGACAGTACGTGCGTCTTGCAATGTGCTCAGAAGACAACTGTTCACGGGGTGGGTAATGAAGCTTATATAAAAAACATAGCGGGCTGCTGTTCTATTGACATTTGCCCTGATCCAGGTAGATACGGGATCTTGAAAGTTGCTTGAAATTTATTTTGACTTTTGATCGGCTTTTTGTGTCAAATACTCCTGTGTGCGCCGGTTCGAATCCCCGTCCGGGCATCCCGATTTGGGTTTTCCATGGCTTCCCCAAATCACTCCAGGCGAATGCCGGGATGCTTCCTTCAAAAGGGCAATGGCCGAATTATTTCCAGTTCCTTGTCCCCAGTCCCATCCCGCCTGTAATGACCGCGACGTCGACGAGGCGTAAATGGTTATATGTGGATGTCTCTTTTGTGGATGGAACATGAAAGAATGGGGAGAAGCATGATATACCTTCCCGCTCAATCCTACTCTTCAGGAAAATACTAAAGGGACTATCAAAATGAACTTTCTCACCCGACGGACGAATAAACATTGTCGTATGCCCTCAGCCCGTACGCAATGTGGTTTTAACCCAGTATTTTTTGCATAATCAGATGCACCACACCTTATCCCATTGGTCAAGTTCCAAATGATTAAAAGCGCGATTAAGGAAACTTCTTAGCATTAAAAGAGCGGTTTTTCCCGTCCACCAAATTTCCTCCATTCCCTGTAATTTAGTTTTACTTTCTTCGGCATCATAAGATTCAGTTTCTTCTTTAATAAATTATTCTTGTAATATCTGATCAATATCATCACCGCAAAGTTCGTTAGCACTGTTATTGTGTTTATTAATAACGAAATCGTGAGATATATTAATATTTCTTTTTGCATAACTACTTGGTAATTTTTATACATCTTGTAACAAGCCTCTTTGAGTAGAGGCGAGCGTGGCCTAAGGAAGTTTCTTTTGCAATTAGCTTGGTAATTAAAATGTTAACTGTTGCCATTAAGAGAAACCCCTTGCGCGTTTGTGTTCATTACAAACGCTCATTTACTAACTTCAAGCTGTTCTTGCAGGAAGAGGTCACATTACTTTTCGGAATCAGTGCCACCTATTCTAGATGTTTGATCCTATTTCTTTTCCAAGTAATATCAATAGGCTAAAGTAGATGCTGGAACTGTACATTTACTTTGGCTCCATCTTAGTTCTTTATAATATGCTTACCACAACGGGAGTGGAGCATTGGGTACCTGTGATAATTTTAATGTTGTCATGAACTGCCTTCTTTGCATCATTGTTCAAACACAGATTGTGGCAAATCATTATTTTTAACCATTTCTGTTAACCTTAATATCTATAACTGCAAAGTATCATAAAAATAAAAAGTCAACCACACGTACCAGTATACTGGTACGTGTGGTTTATTAATTTTTATTTTTATGGTACTTTGCAGTTATAGATATTAAGATGATATCCTACCAAGCGTTAAGTGTTGAACAAAGATATTTTCTCTTGTTATTCCGAATTCTTGCTCCTTGGAACAATATGCCCACCGTCCTCTCTCTTCTTTCTGAAGACACTTCCACAAACTTCTTTCCTTACCCATTATTTCAAAAACTTCATTTCATTCTATATCTATCCATTTTATTTTCAGTAGCTATTCTTCTATAACCCCAAATTTCAAATGAGTTAATGTTTCTTCTTTCTGGTATTCCTAGAGTCAATTCTTTGCTACCATAAAGTGACGTGCTCCACGCAAACAGCTTTGAAACATTCTTTCCGAATCCTAGATCAATATTTGAAACCAAAAGATTTCTCTTTTCGAACAAGGCTCTCCGCAACTGCTATTCTGCTTTTATCCCTGCTTCAGCCAGCAATTGTAATTTTATTTTCTACCTAACAAAACTCACTCACTTCTATTGCATCCGATACTATTTTTATATTTAATGTCCTGTAATTGCTATCATTTCTGCTACATTTCATCCCTTTTGTCTTGCTTTTGTTTATGTTTAGTCATGTCGTCCTTAGATGATTGTCTGATAATGATTCATCGCAAAACCGCTTTTTTAATTATTTTAGTTTCACGTCTTCTTCAGTAACGAATTTAGTGATATGTTGTTCAACGCGTGGGAGCCTAATATTTTCTCGCTGCACGCTGCTTGATAAATGATTGAAATACTTTCGTATTTGTTCCTGTGCATGAAACAGTGTTACTAACTTAAATGTTTCTTTTATTAGGCGTTTAGTTAGATTTTTTATTTAAATTTGAACTTACCTGTAGGATTTGGAGTAGTATATTCATTGTGAATCTGAACTTGAGATTCTTGTCAAAGAATAAAATTTATGTTGGTTACTGCAAATAAATAGGTTTTAAATAATTTACCTTTACTCTGTGGGATATTATCACTTACTTCATGCTATTTCAATGACTATGCTACATAGAAAATTTTTCTTAAAAGGAATTATTTAGTTCTGTACTGAAATCTGAGTACACAAAACGAAATAAAGAGGTTTTAAATGAGGTTACAGGAAATGAAATTAATTATTGAAGAACTACAATATAGAAATTTGCCTGCGAGTGTTTCTTGAAACCATTCCTGCTAATGTACACAAGTATGGAGTAACGTTACAATTACTTATTGTAATCATTTAATGAACGCATTTCTGTTTCAGGCTGGTGCTGACGATGAAGATTCTGTATCATTGAGTTCGGTAAGTTTTGCTTAAAATAATTCATGATTGTTTTACAATTCTTTAAGAACCTCTTTAGTTTTTATGACAGTGAGATATTTTTTCCTGAGAAGTATATGCCAATATTTGGTATATTAGAAGTTACAGATGTTAAGGAACCATTTGAAGTTTGGAGTACAGTAAATTTTTGCTTATCTCCATTATACTCCATTATACTGGTGTACTAATCTCCTTTTTCCAATGCTTTCTTGAAATCCTTAACTAAACATGAAGTTGTTAGTATGTTTATAGTTGCCCTGAATTAGTTCTGTGAAACTGCATTCCATCAGTGAGATGGAACGAAGTTAAGATTCGAATAAGGTTTGCAGTGTTTTTTTACATTTGACTTTCGTTTGCTACATTTGCTAGAACGTTCACTGAAATTTCTAATTAAATGTACGGGAAGGCTTTACCCTGGATCACACACGTTTTGAGCACTGTTGAGGTGTACGATAAGGCAGTGTTTTGATGCGTTGACGTTTTGTCGGTGACAGGAGCCGAAGGCTCGCGAGTGGCTGGTGGCTGCTGCTCAGGGAGACCACATCAAGCTGTCCAAACTGGCTCAGGAGAACCCACGGCTGATCGCGCTTAGGGTAAGTACACGTCATATCTACATCATTAAGTCCATTCGTAGGTTAAAGAGCTGAACTGATTGCAGTTTAATGAATTTTTTTTCGCAAATCGTAGTAACAATTTTTATATAACATTAAATATGTTAATAAGTAATTGTGTTTGGTGTAATTATGATTGTCGACACTATTTCGAACTTGCTGAATCTCTTACTCGCCAAAACCCCTAACCATTTTTTGTGTCAATCCTCATTTGATTTGCGATACAAACACTTTCGAAAAAAAAAAGGAAAAATTTCAAATATTCAAATGCTTTTTTTCCCCTTAGTATTTGCATTCAGCCTAATTACTAAAAAACTTTACTTCGAACTTAAAGATTGACATATATTGGCAACCACAATTTTTGTGATTTGGGAGCAATCCTTCTGCTGTATCTTGTCGTCAATCTCTCTAGGTGGAAAGTTTTTTGTTATGTTTGGTCGAGCCATCACATTGGACATTTGCGCGATTGTTGGCCTTTTTCTTTTCAGTGGATGGTTTCTACTTGTCTTAAATCTGGAGAGGTTAGCTACAATTTTTAGAGTGTTATTTCTTCCGAATATTTTGCTTTAACGTCGTGATCTCAATAAATTTTTTTTATCTATTATTAAACTGTTGTTTGTCAATGTTTGTGTTATTTGACAGTGGAGTGTTAGATGATAGAGAGGTTACAAATTTTGTAACAAGAGCATAAATTTAAATTGCGAAATGTTTGTGCGAACATCAATTTTCGTAACCTTTTGCCAGTTATTTTGCACCCAGATTTTTGTCCAGTCTTTAATTTTGAAAATTTCGAATTAAGCTTTCCTAATATGGCCTGAAATTTGAAAGTATTTGTGATACAAAAAATTGCAGCAAAACTACGCTTTCATGTTAGAAAAGTGAATGATGATGGTTTGGGCTGCATAATTCATCAAATTTAGGTGTACCTAACGATCTAGTGAACTAGAAATATGCATAGGCCTAAATAACATTTTCAGAAATAGCCTATCTAAAAAAAATTTTGAACGAATCAGTTTGACTGCTAGTAATTTCTTTTTTGCTATGTAAACTCTATCTAAAGTAGTCATTGTAGTGAAAGACTCACTTGAAAGGATTCCTTGGACTAAACATTTGCAGACGATAGAGAAGTGTTGTCAAATCTGCGCTAAGGACGACGCGTGTCCGGCCGGTAGACCGCGTGCTGGTGTAGTACAGTAGGTGGATACTGCCCCCGTGGGTACCCTCAGACGCGGCGCGGCACCACCCGGGCCAATTGATGAATATGCAAACAAGAGGCCTCGCGGCGCGGCGCACAGCCGAGTTGGAGAGACACCAATTACCCAGCTGGTGATTAAATCAACACCGGGGTTAATCAGCTGAGGCAGTCGAGAACAAACCGCCCCCGTGGGGTTAGCCGGCTTAATTAATATCAATCCGCCGGCAGAGTTGGGCCGCCAGGGGGCTGCACACGCACCTGCCGCACCCACTCCTTTCCAGAGAAACCACTGCCGTCACTTGGCTGCCTCCACATGGCGCGCCGTTTGTTTTTCGTCCTAGGCTTCATCAGCGGCGTCACAATCTCATCTTCACAACATGGCTCCCCTAGCATTTTGCCTTACGTGGTACAACAGACGTCAGATCTTCTGTATATCCTCCCCAAAAGTCAAATATAACGTAAGACAGATGCGTCTTAGTCATATCAAGTGATGTTAGCGGAATACTAATTATGGTTACTGCTATGAGTTTTAGGTTGAAGTCGCTGTAGGCCGCACGTAAACAAGTTACCCAATATTATTCTATACCCACGCTGTCATCAAATCCGGAAATTATTGTTGTGATATTATTATTCTCTCTTCATTTAATGTTCACACAATGTATTTTTCGCCATTTTCCAAGGATTAGATTATTTTGAAATACTATTTTGATTAATTGGTGCAGAAAAATGTTCTCATTTAAACGTTCCATGTAAAAGAAGTAATATGAATAATTTTAAATTTTAAAATGAAACGGCTCAGTATAAGATCCAAGGAATACACAAAAATGAATACCAGATTTAAAAAAGTTTTTATTGAAATATTAAAAAAAATTAAAAATGTCTAAAGGTCACTTTGTACAACATACCTTCCTAACAAGCACACACATCAGAAGCATCTGGTGTTCAGTAATCCCTCATGTTTATATCTGCTCTTCAGTAAAGATTAAATCTGCCGTGATTATTATTATTATTGTCATTGTAAGAGTATTAATTATTTTGGATGCATATTAATTAACCATAACATATTAATTCATCAGCAGGTATCTATCGAAAAATTGTAAGCGGAAATAATTAATGTTTTATATGAATACTAGCCCCAAAGCCCGACAAAAATGACGGGTTTAACGGAGTGTTGTGGTAATTTATTTCTCTCCAGATGCTTAACTAAATGGAATTGTCATAAAATAAAACTCATTGTAATTGATCGTCCCTTGCGCTGTAGCAAAAAGCTTCAGTTGTCAACCTGGTCCAGATTGCATTTCAGCCCAACCATAATCTCCGCAAATATTGCCGCTAGAAAAGCAAAGCTCAATCACACGCGAATGAATACATTCCCTGTATCGCATGTCAGTGTCATCATACATCGCGATATAAATTTGATCCAAAATCTTCTTTCTTATTACCTGTGATGAAGATCGATATTTTAACGGCTGAAATAATGACACCAGTGAAAGCGAAGGATGCTAAAATTAAATCTTAATTACTTACGTTATACCACGTAATATTTAATTGTGGTTTGCGCCACATATATCGCGATCAATTCGGAACTTCTTTCATTCAGATCAATGTAATGATTTCAGTAAAAAAACCCAAAAAAAAACCGGATAATTAATATTCCAATTTAAACAAAAGACATACTTTTCTTTCATGGTTCTGACAGTTCATGTCTTAGCAATTGCTTAACTAAATAGAATTGTTATAAAATAAAATTCAATGTAATTTCTCGTGCCTTGCGCTGTAGCAAAAGGTTACTATCCGGGTCCAGGTTGCATTTCAACCCAATCACATACTACGCTAAACTGGCCGCCAGCAGGGCCGGCGTTAGGGGAGGGTAAGCGGGTCAAAAGTACTCGGGCCCGCGGGCTGATGGGGGGCCCTCAGGCCATGGAGACAAGAATCTGCCTAATGTCGCCGGCCAATTTGTAGAGCTTTAAAAAGAAAAAAAAAAAAAAGGTCAAACATTTTACCCCGGGCCCGAAGTTCCTAGCGCCGGCTCTGGCCGCCAGAAGAACAATACTTCAATATCACACTTATTAATACAGTTGAAACATTGCTGCGGTACAGCCGACGATCGCAGTTTCTCTGTCGATACTGTGAGGTGGCAGAGCTTGTCAAACCTGAAATAGTGCGATTTCGGGGCATCTCTGGTAATACTACTAGGAAAAGCGGCATTACATGGTTACTGCCGGGACGATGATGTTGAGCTCATTTCTGTCAGCTCTTCTTTCAATGTCTGTTGGCAGAGTCCTGGGAAATGCCACAAAACACCACCTTCAACAGTTTCACCGCTCCGGTCGGAAAAGTGTAGTACAGGATGTTGCACTGTTGAGAGAAGTGACGGCCACAAAGTCTTCAGTAGTAGTCACGCTGAATTTTATTTTGTCACCACCTGATTTTTTTTTTTTATCAGCGAATGGACTCTTGATGACAGCTGCCACCCGATCATGAAGAGACTTGTAGTTTTCTGCGAATTCCACTAATATAGGTGGAATGGAGTCGCATCTCGGCTCAATTCGCGGCGTGATGTCGACAGTCAAGGCAGTGAAACGGTTTTCCACCTTCATCGCAGCTGGGTCCGATGAAGGTGGGGGCTTTGCTGTCTTCTTCGGCATTATGAAACCTTTCTGGTCTGGCTGTCAATTCGGGGAGCGGGAACGACGCCCTCTAACTCTGTCAGTGGCTTCAATGGTCTTCTTGGCTGTACAAAGTTTCGTCACTGTCAGGCTGATTTCAGTAGATTTACGCGCCTTCTTGTAGTTTACGGCACGTGGCTGTTTATTGTAGGTCCTTTCTGGTGGAGTAGTTGGACGCTTTCCCGGGGTTAAATCTTTGCTCACCGAGTACACGTCACTATGTATACGCTGATTGTTAATCACAGAGGCTGGTGTAGTGTGTGCATCCTTTTCGATATCCTTATCCGTTAGCCGATTCGTCGCACTTGTCACAACATTCGCCGGCAAAGCCGAGTGCAATGAGGCGCTCGATGCGCGTGGCGCGGTAGTGCAGAGCAGCCTTTTATCGTCACCCATTCGTGGGATCCCTCTGGTCTCGTACAGATGGTTGGCCGAGATTAATTCGCTGCCTGCAGTCGTGAATCAGTTATTCAATTTGGACACACAACACGTAATTTGAAGTAAACAATACGTATCTTTAACAATCACACATTCAGTTAAAAACTTAAAATGCACACACGTAAACAATTAACTTCAAATAATAACACATATCACTACAATGGTACTAGTAATGAACCATCCACACATTTAGACAAAAATATATGTAACTAAACGAATCTTGGTTTTGCGCTATATGCTTGACCGTATACACATGGACTGCGAGAAACGACTTAAGTTTCGTTGACCGAAATTCTGCCTGTTTTGATGAACGAATTTCATGGATTTTGATTTGCGATCGCATAATGTACAGCCCATGGTCTGGGGCTAAAAGAGGATATTTTTTCATATTGATGTGGAGTTGGAAATCTGAGAAATTTGCGATTGAAGTTTCCACATTTCAAAAACTACTGTTCTGGTTTAGTTTCTTCTAACTGTAGAAATGCTTCATAGTTTTTAGCGTTCGAGTTGTTGTCTGGTATTTTAAAATGCCACATGAACAAATTTGCGGGCAACAAGTAGTAAATTAGTATGAAAGTATAATTGCTGTTTTAGAAATCATTGCGGTTTGTGGAGCTATACCTCGGCATCAAGTTTTAGAAATGGTGCACATGTAAAATACAAGTGAATACTCAAATTCTCTTCCCTTCTCCCCAATTCGATAAATTTGCTAGTTGCAGGATTGTGACAAGATTTTCATAGTTATTGCCGGATTGTGAGAGATATGAATGACCACATGAATTGTCTAGATGCAATTTTTATATTTTTTACTAGCCGGAAATGCTGAAATTTGTCACTATATTATCTTGTATACCTTTTAAGGTCTTTTTTTCCTTCCATTTTTCTGTTCGTATTAGCATTGTGTGCATGATAAGTTTTTCTTGTTGGAGTAACTGTGTCGTGAATTGCGAACCCAATAGCAGCTGTTAGTTCGTGCTGAGAGCATTTGTGGTGTTCTTTTTGTAGAATTTGTGCTGAAAAATCACGGTCGTAGCTACGCCCGGTTGCCACTGTGGGCGGGTGCCAGCGCGATAATTGGTTTTTGATGGACGCGCTTGCCCCGTGAAGGGAAGCGCTGAGAAACGAGCGCCGTGGCCCCACGTGACCCCGCCCGCAGACAGAAGCCAGCGCCCAATTAAATAAATATGCTAATAACCCCAGCAGCAGCTTCCACTGCCATCAACTACCACTGCAATATTGTTTTTAATAATTGGCATTTAATTTGTTTGTTTTAACTGATGTTTAATGATCTTTTCGATCGCCTTAAAAGTTATCATCCGTTTCCGGTGTAAGTGGACCTGTTACTGGTTCGTTTAACACGTTCGTAACATCACAGGATATTTGTTCTAAAGTGCACGTTTGTGTTTGTATTACAACTTGCACACTTTG
>JARYHS010013631.1:22920570-22936570 GCA_031002005.1 Vandiemenella viatica
ATGTCCGAACACCATGGGAAACCGAAATCTGGATGGCCGGGCTGGGGTTCGAACGTACGTCCTCCAGAATGCGAAACCAGAGTGTCACCGGCCAGGCCACCACGTTCGGGTCCGGGTAGTAAAAAAAAATGAGCAGCGATCATTGTATTTGTACTTCTAAAGCATTTATCTGGATGGTCAATTGGGCAGTAAACTTAGTACTAAACATGTGGAAGGGAAGATATGTCCATAAACATCAATTAGTTTCTCAATTTAATCATTAGGAACTGGAATAAGATATTGGAAGAGAGTCTGAACAGCTTACTCTGGAAAGCTACCGGTTAGGAAATGTTTCTGTGTCTTAGTGAGTAGAAAATTGCTACACAGGTGAAAGCATCATCGAAGGTAATACAAGTGCCACACCGTTTTTTCTTCAGACTGTAGTAAATAGCTCTTTATGTACTGTCAGGAATGCAATGACAATGATGCAACTGTTCTTAATTGTGGTGTTGCTTAAGTTCTTCAAAGTTTCATTTTATGATTTTACTTTTTAACTTCAGATTGATTTTACTTCTTAACTTCAGATTGATTTTACTTCTTAACTTCAGATTAATTTTACTAACTTAAAATGAGAATTGGGGATGAATTTCAGGAATTCCTAATTTGCACCTCATACTAATGAAATACTTATGCTTCCGTTGACTGGAAGCAAATCGTCTGCAGAAAAATTGTAAAAAATTGCTTCGTGCCCTTTGGATATTTTATAACCATTCTATGTATTATTATTATTATGCCCGTATTGATCCCAGTTGGATTAGGCAGCGATTTTATTACTCTACTTTCCGTGAAATATGTACTATAATTCCAAAAAATTATCTAAAACGTATTTTTGGTAAACACTATATGATATGGTCGTATAATTTGTTTGTACTGCGATTGCTGTTTGTATTATATTTCTAGTTTTCACAACCCCCATCTTCAGGTCGCCATCAGAAATCCGGTATCAGTCAGGCAGGTTTAGGTTTCATTTTACTGCCAGAAAACATTCCAAATAATTGCAGTATACTTTCGTAATACAACCTACGGCTCTTTCCTTTTGTATATAATGATTAGGTCACATTTCTAATCATCTACTACAATATCTTACATGTCGGCAAACCACGAAGCGCGAAAACAACCTTAACAAAATGATAATTTGGCATAAAACGATATAGTAAGTGCGTATAATTTTCTTATTTCTTTAAATGAGGATATGCGCTCTAATAAATTTTGCAAATGGTTTGGAGAATGTGGATCTTTTTAGACGCTTTACTTATTTACACTTTGAGTCAAATGTAATAAAAACGTGATGGTTGGAAGTCTTATGAAACTTAAGACAGATGCTAGTGAAATTACAGAATTTGATTTAGCACGCGCTATCGTCGATTGTCCTGAATGTAGGCATTTTTCTTTAGGTAGTGGGATAAGATTCACAGGTACTTATCGTCGCTGGCTAATTAATATTCAGTTGGTTAATTGGTGGGAGTTTTGCTTGGCACAGAGACGACCACCATTGTCTACACCGTGACTATAAGACCGTGGGTGGTCTTGCCATACGGCACGCAGGGTCCCTGCCCACCGTGACACAACGCAGCGTCCCTCCCTGGTCCAGATAAATATAGAGGGAATCATAGGACTAAACTTCATCTTGATGCATTTACTGATGCAATTCATGATGATGCAATACTATCATAAGCTTTCTATATTCCGTCCCTCGATGATCAACAGTAACCAAAGCCTGCATAAAACTCTGCAGTACCATACGGATTGCTAACTCGGTACGATTTTGTGCTTCTAATACACACTTTTCAGGGTAACAGGTCAAATATGAAGAAAATAGTGATGCGACAAGGGACGTGTTTCCAAAAAAAGAGGAGGAAAAAAAGGAAGTTTCTTGCTTTCAGAGAATTCTCGAGAGGTTTTGCATGTGTTAAAAAAAAATATTGTCTAGGGGTTTTTCTCGGTTATTTTCTTAAAAAGAAGAAAATTAACAGTATTTAAATTAAAGAAAAAAAAATAAACAGGGGAACTTGTTTTTGGGGTTGATAAATTTGTCGTAGACAATGTTATTTTTACAGCCATTCATTTTCCTTTTTCATTTACGTTTAGTATTTGGCGTTCTTTTGTGTGTTTTGAAACACCGAATGTGTATCAAGTTCTTGGTTGGTTAGAATATTTATGATAAGTAAAAAAAGTATAGATATGCAATCAGACATTTTAATGGGTATTATTAATGTATGTTTCTTATGTGAAATATGTGGTAAAATCTAAATACGACCCATATCACATCAGGAACATATTCATATAACCATTTTTTTTCAGCAGTACGATAACTTTCTATTTGTACTCACTTTGGTGCTAAACTAAAGCTTTTCGGACAGTTTTTTTTTTTTTTTTTTTTTTAAATCTGCTTTTAACGTCTCTCAACAGCGAGGTCTTTAGAGACGGGAAAGGATTGAGGCAAGGAATGGGAAGGAATTCGGCCATGGCCTTTTTAAGGAAGCATCCTGGCATTTGCCTGGAGTGATTTAGGAAACCATGGAAAACCCAAATCTGGATGCCCGGATGGGGATTCGAACCGCCGTCCTCCCGAATGCGAGGCCAGAACGCTATCCGTTACACCACCACGCTCGGTTTTCGGACAGTAACCTGAAAACCCTTCCCAGAAATACATATTATAGGCCTACATGTTAATGCACATTAACTGCAAGGAGTATAAATGAAGTGTTTATTATGGATTTAAATGTAGTAGTTTTAAAGAAAATCGAAGTATATTAAAGAAATTGTTCTCTGATGCGCGTTCGGAACGGTTAAGCATTGCCGTTCAAATTCATCTTACGACCTATCACTGATTTTGAGTTGTACATCGCCTCTTAAGGATGCAATTGATAAAAAAAAAAAATGGCCATTGGCTAACTTTTCACCCGACCAAAGTGATCTAAAGAGGCCGTAATAATGTGGAGGTGCAGAAACAGAATCTTTTGATCACAACATGTCTTCAACGCGTGATGTGAGTACATACTTTTATTCTGTATACAGTATCGCGCAAGCGGAGCAACAAGTTACACAGCCGTTCAGATCGCTCGCTGTCTCCAGTTAGCAGTTATTAACTCTGTACGTGCTTCGTTCTGTGTGTTTGCCAGCAGTGAAAGAGAAAACATGCCCCACACTATCTCAACTGTCATCTCTCCGCCGATACCTTCCAATTACAATCCTCGCCGTCCCGACTTTCTATAGGCGAATTAAATGAGCGTTTAATGTTCCCTATCTTTTAATCGATACGTAATTAAAGAGTATGAAAGCGTCGTAGTAAAAATAACGTGTGTTTTGTTGCTGTATCTTAACGCCTTTTAGAACACATCTGGCCCGTAGGCGGTTATTATTGTCATCAGGGGGCGTGGAGCGTGGGTATTATTTTGTGTCGTAACGCCGACTATCTACGGGCGTTTCATCGGAATCTTGATGGACGTGCCTCCGTTCTGCGCGCTCAACCCCCTACTCCCAGATCCCATTAACAGTCGAGTATGATGCAGCAACATAATCCAACCGCCAGCCCATTAAGTACAGTTTGACTGCGGCCAAATTGGAGATGGCTTCATTTGATAAAGGCACCCAAACTAAATTGAAAGCAAAACTATCTTGCTGTTTACTTAAGAGGAAACCACGTTATCGCTCTGACATTATGCCGATGATTTCCTGCTCTTTACAGGCAAGAGCCTAAAGGGTTAAACGTATCATACATCTATGATCATCCGCGGAAAATGAAATTGGTTCATAAAATTTTTCCGCGTTAATTTATGTATGTCGGCAATTTTTATAAAAGCTAGTTAAATAAGAAATTCTTTTGTTTTTAAATAGGGCAAGTTAATTTTAAGCGAATGGTCCATCTTTATTTTAGAATATCAAACCATTCCGATGTTAAACTTTCTGTAGACATAAGCTACCTCCGCATTATTTTAGGTGGTCTAAATTGCTTAGAATCGTATAGAATTATTGTGTACAGTGCGAGTCTTATTCTGAAAAGACGATTCTGTTAATACTTAACGGTTGGCATCACACTAATAGTAAGCTACAAACCACTTGTTATTTTCCACTGTCAGAAGTAAGAATGGAGAACTGAGAGATACTAACTACTTAACTACTTATCTTTCGTATGTATTATTTCTAACAGATTTTTTTTTTTTTTTTTTTTTTTTTTTTTTTTTTTTTTTTTGCTTAACCATTTTTATACCTTAATACTTAACCAAAAACGACAAACAATGTATCATTTTGAATATTAAGTTCTCCTTTTTGTTAACGTCATTAATTAAGAAGTGATTTTTTCGAAATTTAATCCGTAAATGGCTAAATTATTAACAATCAAGGTCACGGGTATGCGATAGTTTAATCACTCTTCTAGGCTTCGCAGACGTCAATGAGGAGTGTTCGAAACCGTTAGATAGCAGCACTGCAAATCACAGATATTGATAAGCCATGTGTTTTTCTGGAGCAAGGAACTTTTCAGATATTTTTCTTTCACTGGAAAACATTTCATCATTTCTAATTGTTTCGCAAGGCGTGTTTTTCTACATACGTATTTCACTTAACAAACAATTGCCACAAATGAGCCCTTTGTTCTTTATCCTACTACAAATCACAAACCTCGTTATTCATCGTTCAACATTCGCGAAATTTTCGCACTTAGTTATTATTAAGGCACACTAACATCCTCAGCCAGAGCCCACCGTTTCGCAGTGTGAATGGTTTTTAATATTACGAATAGCTGCAATATTACTGAAGTGTGGGTACCAGCTCTTACTGAGATGGAGAACAAAACAAATACAGCGTATTACACTTATAAACGTTTTGCACTGACTGACTAGTTGCATGAAGGCACTGAGATACAGGAATTGGGGAAAATACGACCTCCGCTCCTGCTGCCGTAATCCCACCGTAACTCTACTTACAATTTGTATGCTACCAATTTTCCGATTGAAAAATACACCGTCACAAATATAGCAATTACTTTCAAGGTAGAAATGGTGTCGTCCATTATATTAGCAGAAGACACTACGATGTCATCTAACAAGTGCTATGTCCGGAGGCAGGCATTTGCTTTTCCCTAAGACTTCTCCATTATTCTCTATTTTATGCCAGTCTCTTCATTCTGGTACAGCTGTTATGCTCTTTAATTTCGTCCAGCATGTAGTATCTTCGCCATTCTTTCTTTTGTCATTTACAGTACCTTCAGAAACGTCCACAATTACATTTTCTTATCTTATTATCATTTTTGTTTCTAATAATAATCATCATCAAGGGTTCTCTGCTATACAACAGGTCCTTGCACAGTGACAGCCCTCCACGCCTCCCTCTGTTCCGCCATTCTCTTAGTTTCTATATATCTCCCGTTTATCATTATATCATCCATCATTTTCATCCTTCGGTGACCTCTTCTCTTCTTTCCGTTAAAAGTCCCCTCCAGAGCAGTCTTAAGCGGGCATTCGTTGCTCAGCACATGCCCAATCCAGTTCTTTTTTCTGTTTATTATTGTTTTTATGGGTGACCTTTTCTCTCCTATTCGTTTCAGCACTTCCTCATTCCTTACTTTGTCCTCCCAACTTATTTTCTCCATCCTCCTCCATACCCACATTTCAAAAGCTTCCAACCTCTTTAGATCTTCTTTGCGTAGCGTCCATGTTTCTGCTCCATACAGTCCTACGCTCCATACAAAACACTTAGCTAATTTTTTCCTCGGGGTTTTGCCCAGCCTTCCCCATAGTAATTTTTTCTTTCTATTGAAAGCTTCCTTTGCCATTGCTATTCTAGTTTTTACCTCATTCTTGCAGCTCATATCACCACTCACAATACTCCCGAGATATTTAAAGGACTCCACTTGTTCAATTGTTTCTCCTTGCAGGGTTATCATCAATTCTTTCTTACTCTTGTTTCTAATAATCTAAAAAAAAAAAAAATTTTTTTCCTGAACACTCACCAGAACCTCGTTCGTTGGTCGATACATTCAACTTATGTTCTGCTTCGTCCACGGCAATCACGTTTTAACAATATATTTTTTTCGGAGGAAACTCTTGAGGGACATCGATGTATGCACTGATAAACCGCAGTAAAGTATTTCTTCACGGTCGCGTTTTGTAATATGGTGAGAATGGTGAGAAAACGGTAACTGCATAAACCCCTTTTTTTTTTGTCAGGAGACATTGCAGAATAGTTCGGCCGTCTGAATGACAATTTTAATTTGCACGTAATCCGCTTCTGAAGTGGCCATCTAACGTATCTCAGTAGTTAAGTCAGGTGAGGGGAACCTAAGATTTAACTGAAATACGAACTGCAAAAGCGCTCTTGCTTGCTTAACATACACAGAGTAAGTTTTTTTTTTCCAGAGGAAAATTACAGGTTAAAGACCGATAGACGTATCAAGGTGTTAATGACGCTACCGTTGATGCACCATAAGGCCGTAACAACTACTACCAAAATAATAACTGCTAAGAAAAAGGGTCTTTGTGTACCCAGTGAGGCAGCTTAACCACTGTGCCTCAAGAACGATGCTTTGGGAAGGAACATTTTCTTTCTTTATATTGATATAATTACGATCCATTTATCCGTAAAACACTAAGTATATGAGAAAGCTTATCCGATTCGCGCCTGAAAACTAAACTTATTTTTATCTCTTTTGTTTCTGGTTTTTAATTAACCGGATATTTACCGATAAGACTTTGGTATATCATAAAGTAGTTCCGTTCACTTCTCATATGACCAAATATGAAAATATTTCATTACCCTGTGGTGATTCACGTGTGGAGTGTTGGTGAGGGGTGTTTGCTAACAAGCTGCCTGCAGCCCGGGCCAGACAGGAAGCGGCTGGCGCCAGCGGCAGGTATGCAATGTCGCCTGCGGCCTGACTGATCGCCCCAGCTAACGAGCCACAGTCCTGTTCCCACAGCAACGTCGCCGAAACGAAGAAGCCGATACCGCATCTCCAGTGATTTACGAAAAGCTGCTCCAGCAAGTGTCAGAATGACTGCATGATGTCTGCCATATTCATCGCTTTCAGTTAATTGAATATTTAATGAGTAATGTTGCCAATGAAAGTTATTTTGAGCTCATTTTTATTTGCCTAGTGCATTTCGGGTCGTTCAGTGAAGAAACTTTCTTTTTTTATCGCGAGTTTGAATGTCGTAGTTCTTGTAGTAAGAAACTGCACTGTTAAAAGTTTCGTGCAATACTCGTTTTCGGGTACAGGATGTTGCCATGGAAATTATTATTTCCCTTCACCCCTCCTATAGCAACATCCCAGAGAACTGTTACCCTGAAGTTGTTTTCCATTGTCATGTTTTTGTGAAAGATTTTGATGTGTTGTGTATATATATATATATATATATATATATATACACAACACATCAAAATCTTTCACAAAAACATGACAATGGAAAACAACTTCAGGGTAACAGTTCTCTGGGATGTTGCTATAGGAGGGGTGAAGGGAAATAATAATTTCCATGGCAACATCCTGTACCCGAAAACGAGTATTGCACGAAACTTTTAACAGTGCAGTTTCTTACTACAAGAACTACGACATTCAAACTCGCGATAAAAAAGAAGTTTCTTCACTGAACGACCCGAAATGCACTAGGCAAATAAAAATGAGCTCAAAATAACTTTCATTGGCAACATTACTCATTAAATATTCAATTAACTGAAAGCGATGAATATGGCAGACATCATGCAGTCATTCTGACACTTGCTGGAGCAGCTTTTCGTAAATCACTGGAGATGCGGTATCGGCTTCTTCGTTTCGGCGACGTTGCTGTGGGAACAGGACTGTGGCTCGTTAGCTGGGGCGATCAGTCAGGCCGCAGGCGACATTGCATACCTGCCGCTGGCGCCAGCCGCTTCCTGTCTGGCCCGGGCTGCAGGCAGCTTGTTAGCAAACACCCCTCACCAACACTCCACACGTGAATCACCACAGGTAATGAAATATTTTCATATTTGGTCATATGAGAAGTGAACGGAACTACTTTATGATATACCAAAGTCTTATCGGTAAATATCCGGTTAATTAAAAACCAGAAACAAAAGAGATAAAAATAAGTTTAGTTTTCAGGCGCGAATCGGATAAGCTTCTCATATACTTAGTGTTTTACGGATAAATGGATCGTAATTATATCAATATAAAGAAAGAAAATGTTCCTTCCCAAAGCATCGTTCTTGAGGCACAGTGGTTAAGCTGCCTCACTGGGTACACAAAGACCCTTTTTCTTAGCAGTTATTATTTTGGTAGTAGTTGTTACGGCCTTATGGTGCATCAACGGTAGCGTCATTAACACCTTGATACGTCTATCGGTCTTTAACCTGTAATTTTCCTCTGGAAAAAAAAAACTTACTCTGTGTATGTTAAGCAAGCAAGAGCGCTTTTGCAGTTCGTATTTCAGTTAAATCTTAGGTTCCCTCACCTGACTTAACTACTGAGATACGTTAGATGGCCACTTCAGAAGCGGATTACGTGCAAATTAAAATTGTCATTCAGACGGCCGAACTATTCTGCAATGTCTCCTGACAAAAAAAAAGGGGTTTATGCAGTTACCGTTTTCTCACCATTCTCACCATATTACAAAACGCGACCGTGAAGAAAATACTTTACTGCGGTTTATCAGTGCATACATCGATGTCCTCAAGAGTTTTCCTCCGAAAAAATATATTGTTAAAACGTGATTGCGTGGACGAAGCAGAACATAAGTTGAATGTATCGACCAACGAACGAGGTTCTGGTGAGTGTTCAGGAAAAAAATTTTTTTTTTTTTTAGATTATTAGAACAAGAGTAAGAAAGAAATGATGATAACCCTGCAAGGAGAAACAATTGAACAAGTGGAGTCCTTTAAATATCTCGGGAGTATTGTGAGTGGTGATATGAGCTGCAAGAATGAGGTAAAAACTAGAATAGCAATGGCAAAGGAAGCTTTCAATAGAAAGAAAAATTACTATGGGGAAGGCTGGGCAAAACCCGAGGAAAAAATTAGCTAAGTGTTTTGTATGGAGCGTAGGACTGTATGGAGCAGAAACATGGACGCTACGCAAAGAAGATCTAAAGAGGTTGGAAAGCTTTTGAAATGGGGTATGGAGGAGGATGGAGAAAATAAGTTGGGAGGACAAAGTAAGGAATGAGGAAGTGCTGAAACGAATAGGAGAGAAAAGGTCACCCATAAAAACAATAATAACAGAAAAAAGAACTGGATTGGGCATGTGCTGAGGCAACGAATGCCGCTTAAGACTGCTCTGGAGGGACTTTTAACGGAAAGAAGAGAAGAGGTCACCGAAGGATGAAAATGATGGATGATATAATGATAAACGGGAGATATATAGAAACTAAGAGAATGGCGGAACAGAGGGAGGCGTGGAGGGCTGTCACTGTGCAAGGACCTGTTGTATAGCAGAACCCTTGATGATGATATTATTAGAAACAAAAATGATAATAAGATAAGAAAATGTAATTGTGGACGTTTCTGAAGGTACTGTAAATGACAAAAGAAAGAATGGCGAAGATACTACATGCTGGACGAAATTAAAGAGCATAACAGCTGTCCAGAATGAAGAGACTGGCATAAAATAGAGAATAATGGAGAAGTCTTAGGGAAAAGCAAATGCCTGCCTCCGGACATAGCACTTGTTAGATGACATCGTAGTGTCTTCTGCTAATATAATGGACGACACCATTTCTACCTTGAAAGTAATTGCTATATTTGTGACGGTGTATTTTTCAATCGGAAAATTGGTAGCATACAAATTGTAAGTAGAGTTACGGTGGGATTACGGCAGCAGGAGCGGAGGTCGTATTTTCCCCAATTCCTGTATCTCAGTGCCTTCATGCAATTAGTCAGTCAGTGCAAAACGTTTATAAGTGTAATACGCTGTATTTGTTTTGTTCTCCATCTCAGTAAGAGCTGGTACCACTTCAGTAATATTGCAGCTATTCGTAATATTAAAAACCATTCACACTGCGAAACGGTGGGCTCTGGCTGAGGATGTTAGTGTGCCTTAATAATAACTAAGTGCGAAAATTTCGCGAATGATGAACGATGAATAATGAGGTTGGTGATTTGTAGTAGGATAAAGAACAAAGGGCTCATTTGTGGCAATTGTTTGTTAAGTGAAATACGTATGTAGAAAAACACGCCTTGGAAACAATTAGAAATGTGAAATGTTTACCAGTGAAAGAAAAATATCTGAAAGTTCCTTGTCCAGAAAAACACACGGCTTATCAATATCTGTGATTTGCAGTGCTGCTATCTAACGGTTTCGAACACTCCTCATTGACGTCTGCGAAGCCTAGTAGAGTGATTAACTATCGCATAGTGACCTTGATTGTTAATAATTTAGGCATTTACGGATTAAATTTCGAAAAAATCACTTCTTAATTAATGACGTTAACAAAAAGGAGAACTTAATATTCAAAATGATATGTTTGTCGTTTTTGGTTAAGAATTAAGGTATAAAATGGTTAAGCAAAAAAAAAAAAAAAAAAAAATCTTTAGAAATAATACATACGAAAGATAATAGTTAAGTAGTTAGTATCTCTCAGTTCTCCATTCTTACTTCTGACAGTGGAAAATAACAAGTGGTTTGTAGCTTACTATTAGTGTGATGCCATCGTTAAGTACTAACAGAATCGTCTTTTCAGAATAAGACTCGCACTGTACACAATAATTCTATACGATTCTAAGCAATTTAGACCACCTAAAATAATGCGGAGGTAGCTTATGTCTACAGAAAGTTTAACATCGGAATGGTTTGATATTCTAAAATAAAGATGGACCATTCGCTTAAGATTAACTTGCCCTATTTAAAAACAAAAGAATTTCTTATTTAACTAGCTTTTATAAAAATTGCTGACATACATAAATTAACGCGGAAAAATTTTATGAACCAATTTCATTTTCCGCGGATGATCATAGATGTATGATACGTTTTAGCCTTTAGGCTCTTGCCTGTAAAGAGCAGGAAATCATCGGCATAATGTCAGAGCGATAACGTGGTTTCCTCTTAAGTAAACAGCAAGATATTTTGCTTTCAATTTAGTTTGGGTGCCTTTATCAAATGAAGCCATCTCCAATTTGGCCGCAGTCAAACTGTCTTAATAGGCTGGGCGGCGGCTGGATTATGTTGCTGCATCATACTCGACTGTTAATGGGATCTGGGAGTGGGGGGTTGAGCGCGCAGAACGGAGGCACGTCCATCAAGATTCCGATGAAACGCCCGTAGATAGTCGGCGTTACGACACAAAATAATACCCACGCTCCACGCCCCCTGATGGACAATAATAACCGCCTACGGGCCAGATGTGTTCTAAAAGGCGTTAAGATACAGCAACAAAACACACGTTATTTTTACTACGACGCTTTCATACTCTTTAATTACGTATCGATTAAAAGATAGGGAACATTAAACGCTCATTTAATTCGCCTATAGAAAGTCGGGACGGCGAGGATTGTAATTGGAAGGTATCGGCGGAGAGATGACAGTTGAGATAGTGTGGGGCATGTTTTTCTCTTTCACTGCTGGCAAACACACAGAACGAAGCACGTACAGAGTTAATAACTGCTAACTGGAGACAGCGAGCGATCTGAACGGCTGTGTAACTTGTTGCTCCGCTTGCGCGATACTGTATACAGAATAAAAGTATGTACTCACATCACGCGTTGAAGACATGTTGTGATCAAAAGATTCTGTTTCTGCACCTCCACATTATTACGGCCTCTTTAGATCACTTTGGTCGGGTGAAAAGTTAGCCAATGGCCATTTTTTTTTTTTATCAATTGCATCCTTAAGAGGCGATGTACAACTCAAAATCAGTGATAGGTCGTAAGATGAATTTGAACGGCAATGCTAACCGTTCCGAACGCGCATCAGAGAACAATTTTCTTTAATATACTTCGATTTTCTTTAAAACTACTACATTTAAATCCATAATAAACACTTCATTTATACTCCTTGCAGTTAATGTGCATTAACATGTAGGCCTATAATATGTATTTCTGGGAAGGGTTTTCAGGTTACTGTCCGAAAACCGAGCGTGGTGGTGTAACGGATAGCGTTCTGGCCTCGCATTCGGGAGGACGGCGGTTCGAATCCCCATCCGGGCATCCAGATTTGGGTTTTCCATGGTTTCCTAAATCACTCCAGGCAAATGCCAGGATGCTTCCTTAAAAAGGCCATGGCCGAATTCCTTCCCATTCCTTGCCTCAATCCTTTCCCGTCTCTAAAGACCTCGCTGTTGAGAGACGTTAAAAGCAGATTTAAAAAAAAAAAAAAAAAAAAACTGTCCGAAAAGCTTTAGTTTAGCACCAAAGTGAGTACAAATAGAAAGTTATCGTACTGCTGAAAAAAAATGGTTATATGAATATGTTCCTGATGTGATATGGGTCGTATTTAGATTTTACCACATATTTCACATAAGAAACATACATTAATAATACCCATTAAAATGTCTGATTGCATATCTATACTTTTTTTACTTATCATAAATATTCTAACCAACCAAGAACTTGATACACATTCGGTGTTTCAAAACACACAAAAGAACGCCAAATACTAAACGTAAATGAAAAAGGAAAATGAATGGCTGTAAAAATAACATTGTCTACGACAAATTTATCAACCCCAAAAACAAGTTCCCCTGTTTATTTTTTTTTCTTTAATTTAAATACTGTTAATTTTCTTCTTTTTAAGAAAATAACCGAGAAAAACCCCTAGACAATATTTTTTTTTAACACATGCAAAACCTCTCGAGAATTCTCTGAAAGCAAGAAACTTCCTTTTTTTCCTCCTCTTTTTTTGGAAACACGTCCCTTGTCGCATCACTATTTTCTTCATATTTGACCTGTTACCCTGAAAAGTGTGTATTAGAAGCACAAAATCGTACCGAGTTAGCAATCCGTATGGTACTGCAGAGTTTTATGCAGGCTTTGGTTACTGTTGATCATCGAGGGACGGAATATAGAAAGCTTATGATAGTATTGCATCATCATGAATTGCATCAGTAAATGCATCAAGATGAAGTTTAGTCCTATGATTCCCTCTATATTTATCTGGACCAGGGAGGGACGCTGCGTTGTGTCACGGTGGGCAGGGACCCTGCGTGCCGTATGGCAAGACCACCCACGGTCTTATAGTCACGGTGTAGACAATGGTGGTCGTCTCTGTGCCAAGCAAAACTCCCACCAATTAACCAACTGAATATTAATTAGCCAGCGACGATAAGTACCTGTGAATCTTATCCCACTACCTAAAGAAAAATGCCTACATTCAGGACAATCGACGATAGCGCGTGCTAAATCAAATTCTGTAATTTCACTAGCATCTGTCTTAAGTTTCATAAGACTTCCAACCATCACGTTTTTATTACATTTGACTCAAAGTGTAAATAAGTAAAGCGTCTAAAAAGATCCACATTCTCCAAACCATTTGCAAAATTTATTAGAGCGCATATCCTCATTTAAAGAAATAAGAAAATTATACGCACTTACTATATCGTTTTATGCCAAATTATCATTTTGTTAAGGTTGTTTTCGCGCTTCGTGGTTTGCCGACATGTAAGATATTGTAGTAGATGATTAGAAATGTGACCTAATCATTATATACAAAAGGAAAGAGCCGTAGGTTGTATTACGAAAGTATACTGCAATTATTTATGTTTTCTGGCAGTAAAATGAAACCTAAACCTGCCTGACTGATACCGGATTTCTGATGGCGACCTGAAGATGGGGGTTGTGAAAACTAGAAATATAATACAAACAGCAATCGCAGTACAAACAAATTATACGACCATATCATATAGTGTTTACCAAAAATACGTTTTAGATAATTTTTTGGAATTATAGTACATATTTCACGGAAAGTAGAGTAATAAAATCGCTGCCTAATCCAACTGGGATCAATACGGGCATAATAATAATAATACATAGAATGGTATAAAATATTCCAAAGGGCACGAAGCAATTTTTACAATTTTTCTGCAGACGATTTGCTTCCAGTCAACGGAAGCATAAAGTATTTCATTAGTATGAGGTGCAAATTAGGAATTCTGAAATTCATCCCCAATTCTCATTTTAAGTTAGTAAAATTAATCTGAAGTTAAGAAGTAAAATCAATCTGAAGTTAAGAAGTAAAATCAATCTGAAGTTAAAAAGTAAAATCATAAAATGAAACTTTGAAGAACTTAAGCAACACCACAATTAAGAACAGTTGCATCATTGTCATTGCATTCCTGACAGTACATTAAAGAGCTATTTACTACAGTCTGAAGAAAAAACGGTGTGCACTTGTATTACCTTCGATGATGCTTTCACCTGTGTAGCAATTTTCTACTCACTAAGACACAGAAACATTTCTAACCGGTAGCTTTCCAGAGTAAGCTGTTCAGACTCTCTTCCAATATCTTATTCCAGTTCCTAATGATTAAATTGAGAACTAATTGATGTTTATGGACATATCTTCCCTTCCACATGTTAGTACTAAGTTTACTGCCAATGACAATCCAGATAAATGCTTTAGAAGTACAAATACAATGATCGCTGCTCATTTTTTTTTACTACCCGGACCGAACGTGGTGGCTGGCCGGTGACACTCTGGTTTCGCATTCTGGAGGACGTACGTTCGAACCCCAGCCCGGCCATCCAGATTTCGGTTTCCCATGGTGTTCGGAAATCACTCCAGGCGAATGCTGGAATGTTTCCTTCAAAAGTCAATGGCTGAATTCCTTCCCATTCATTGCCCCCCAGTCCTTACCCCTCTCTAATGACTTCCACGTAGACGAGGCGTAAAGCCCTAAGCAAAAACAAATATTAACTACCAGGAAGGAGAGTTCCAGCACAGTTATCGTGCAGGTTGCATAATTCTCGCACGTAGGTGATAGTTAGCAGGTTCACTTAGACGTCCCACATAACATGAGCCCAAAAGGGTGCAAGAACACTATCACTCCCTCCCGTGGCATACCCTCCTTCCAATCAGCCAGACAGACTATCCGGACGAAATTTCAAATTAATGCAAAAGGGTGATATCCGGTGGCTGTTCGCGTTAATCGGACCGAAGAGAATTTTTTTTTTTACTTAGGGCTTTACGGCTCGTCGACGTCGGGGTCATTAGAGGCGGGATGGGACTGGGGACAAGGAACGGGTAGGAATTCGACTATGGCCTTTTGAAGGAAGCATACCGGCATTCGCTTCGTGTGATTTGGGGAAACCATGGAAAACCGAAGAGAATTATTCTGTTTTCTGTAAGGTTATATACCTCTGCAGTCTACGTTTAACAAATGATTAAATACAAAAGACAGAAGAGGCGGTATAAACCAGATGTTTCGTCTCGAACTGGCAAGTAGCGTCCAAGCTTACCATTCCGTTCTCAATACAGCTGGGACAACATAGTGGCTAGTAAGGCACTTATTGTGCTTTAGCGACAATGGTCAAGAGGTGAGTGTTAAATCAAAATACATTTCTAGTGATGGTTAATCTGCTAAATGGGTTCTGGGATGATCCCATTCACTTTCTGCAGTTTCGAAGCAGTTAGACAAGAATGTAATACTCATTTAGAATGAATGATACGTGATTAGATATACATACTGATATTGGATGATACATATCCCAAGTTTTTTTGGGGTTTACCATTTGGACTACCCAATCCTATATTGTTAGCAACAATGAGCCATCCGATACAAACTCCTTTCTGTATCTAAGACATGCACGACTTCACAAATGTTCACATACTTGTGTATCATCGTCCTATAAAAGTGTAACGGTATGCTAATGTGCCCACAGGCATACAAAACATTTTTATTTCATTCATCGGGAGGTTATTATGTGTGTTATCGTATTGCTTACCATTATCAAACTACAACTTTTTATTTGCGGTCGTTCTTAAAGGTATAAATGTATTTTGGCTTAGTATGACAAACTGTCAGGACCTCGCGAGGATATCCTCTTATATCTGGCAGGATGG
>JARYHS010013631.1:22937570-22998621 GCA_031002005.1 Vandiemenella viatica
AGTTGATACCTGAGCTAGGAACAGACTTATTACAGATCAATTAGCCACAGAAGTACCAAAAACCTTGTGCCTAAGAAAATTTCTAGAAGATAATTCGATGGTTACGCCGGGAATGATTGCGACTCAAATTTTTGTCGTACTGGGAAACGCGAAAGATGTCTCTCCGTTTGTATGGAGGATTTCGGCAGTTCTACTCACTATCTTAACCCAGTCTTGAGGCGATCTTTTTCAGAAATTAAACTCCAAACGCAGTTTGTTGTTGCCGACGCAGCAAGATGTAGAACATCCTTTCAGAGGAGATACTATACGTGAGAACCTCCGGTGGAAACTGTACAAGCCGACGAATCTTGAAAGTCAAAGTCAATTGACAACCCCTTAATCCTTGGAGCCTTAGCTGTCACACTCAGTTGCTGAATACTGCTGCTCTACGTCAATAGTGCCCACACGAAGAAGACAGAGGTGCAACTCAATCAGGTAATGCGGATAGTTACGGGATGCATTCGGAACACGAACACCGTATGGCTTCCACTCCTCTGTAACATTCACCTCAAGCATTAAGAAGATCAAAAGCTTTCCTAAAGACCTGAAATAAAAAATATCCTAAAGTACCCTCAGCAACCCATAGATCACAGAAGCAAAACGCCAACGCTTTAAATCATGGAAACGGCCATGACACACAGCAATCAACCTTTCAATCTCAACTAGCTGTGGATAACTCAATTGGAGCAATCATCGATAGGCAATAAACTCTTCATTGCGGTTACAAGGATTCGATGTCCCCAGACGGCAATGGAGAATCATTAATCGGATTCGAACAGGAAAAGTCAGAAGGGAAACTCAGAAATGGAGTTGGGTCAGTGCTGACTGGAGCCAATTTTAAGTCAATCCACTACATCATTTCAACTGTCCTCTTCGACCCTACAAAAGAACAGTACACTGCATCGATCATGCAATTGAATGGGTGAAAACACTAGATCTAAAGATATAATATTGCACGCGGTTTTGATTTGCACATTTGACCACACGTTTTATATCTATCTTCTCAAATATCATACAATAAATAAATAAGTCGAAGTCAAACCACCACATTCTGCGCAAAAAACCCAACGTAGTGGCTTAACCGCGAAGGCCACCTTTACACTATACTGTTCTCACGCACTTCAATCACTGATGCACATTAACTACGTTGAAGGGTAAACAAATAGAAAGGCAAGGGGAGAGTTGACATGGAAGCATCATCGGTCCCTGCGGCCGTGATGGTTCGTTAACAAAATGTTCAGTGCGCCGGAAACGAGTGCTCGGGCGAAGTGGCTACCGACTAATGGACCAGCCCGACTGCATCCAGGGAGAGAAGCTGTTCAGCACAGATCTGCTAATTGCTGCTGGGATTAAGATACAGGTCACTGCACTTTACAGCGCGACCCAGCGACCTGTCCTGAAGGTTCCTACGCGTGCGGCATGGAGGATTTAAGTCAAATCCAATCTACTTCGTTTCCTTCAACGTCTTATTTTCTAATCATCCTGTCGTTGAAACATTTAAGCATAGACAGAATTAACACTGTGTTACATTCGATAACAGAGGTCATTAATTGCATTATTTAGAACAAATGTCGGTGTTTAATTTTACACCGTCCCATCCAAAGAAATAATTCAAATCCAAAACTTTCAAAATAGTCACTATAATCAAACTAATTTCTTCCGTTAGTCCTCTAACACTTTGGAGATATAATTGAAAAAAAGAATTTACGAGTCTCTCTACCAAATTAGCGAACTTATTTTTTTTTTAATTACCCATGAAATTCTATTCGAAATAACTTTTATGTCACTGTTGTAAAGCTTACTTGTTACGCGTCAATGTACCCAAAATAATTAACTTTTAGAGTAGGTTTTAACAAGAAAAAAAATTCCGTTGGAGTTATGAGATTTCACATGGAATTAGGGAAAGAAAAGCAGGTATGCAATTGCTTATAACTCCCGACACGTTGGAAGACCATGTAATCAAGCTACCGTTGTTGCCTCTAACTATCCTCCTTCGCTGCCAAACGTTTTATCGTAATAGTCATTACTGACTAGTACCCCTTCTGGAACGAGGTAATAGGGAATTACTAGAATGATCAGCCTGAACCTTCAAATTCCACGGAACCAACTGCGTACCTACAAAACTTAGTATAACTGCCACTCATGATTTTGTGAATTTATTACAAATTCGCTATTCTCGGATCCGCCCATTTCAGGATGCAGATAATAGCGAGCAATATATGCTCACAGAAATAAAGTAAAAACAACAACACAGTTTAATAGGAGGCAACACATTGCCGCAGATAATACGGAAGACTTTTATAATCATGTAGTCTTCTATTGCTTAAGAAGCTTGAATTTTATTCCTTACTTGAACGATATAATCATAAATAACCAAGCTATGACACGCAGTGATTCATAAACATCACACTAAAAAAACATCTGATCATATTGAGGGATTCCACCTGGAGGGACATAATCCTGACGGTAATGCTTTGCGAGTGGCTGGCACAGCCGAAGCATGCCGCTTACCGTGTCCGCAGAGTGGGCAAATATAAAGAGAAATTTGAAACACTTTTCTACAGAATCAATTGTGTTGATGCGACTATTTAACATGGTTTGCTCTACTGTAATAATAGTCAGCAGAGAAAACCGCTCTCGTAGTGAAGACATGCTGGTAACTGGTAACCAGAACTGATAATATTGCAAAGATTGTTAACACTCGTGATTGTCTGTAATACCATCAAGTAGGTAATGGATGACACCACTTTCAGACAGCCAGAAGCTTGGAGCAAACAGCAGTACCGTTGCTACTCTGTAATTCATTATGGCTATTACAAAAATGTGCTGTTATCAGTTTGAAATGGGTACAGAAAATTTAACGCGAATTTTTTTTTTTTTTTTTTTTTTTTTTTTTTTTTTTTTCCTAGAAATAAAACATTCACCCAAAAAAATACTACATAAATATCTGATATTATTATTAGGTTGTGGCTTCACTCCTCATCGATGTGGGGTCATTAGAAGTGGGGAAGCATTGGAGACAAGTAACGTGATGGAGTTCGGTCACGGCCTTTTGATGGAAACATTCTATCATTCACGTGAGGTAATTTCGGAAAACCATTGAAAGCGAAATCTGGATGGCCTGATGGCGATTTGAAACCGCTTCCTTATCAATTTCATGCCGAATGTTAGATCTCTTACGACAGGCGCGGTTAAACACTCGTATTAACAAAGATAATCTCTGCTAGCCCTATTTCGGCAGCAAAAAAGTTTGGCATGTGATAATTTTTACACAACTAATCTGGGGTTAGGAAGTAGTTCGGACATGTACAGTAGGAAATAACATAGTAAAATGTAAGTAAAATTATAATCTATTGGCCTCTGTGTACTTTTATATATTTAAGGAATATGCATTGCATTTTGAATTCACGCAGCTCCAACCATGAAACGCAAAACTTGAGACTTATAATAGCACCGTACATCTAAGTAAGATGCACGTATTAAAGTATCCAACTAACGACAACAACAGAAACAAAGTTAAACTGCCATAAACCAAGCGTGGTGGGAGAGTGGTAACGCCTGGCCTTGCATTCGGCAGGACGCCGTTCAAATCTCCGTCCGGGTATCCAGATTTGGGTTTTCCATGGTTTCCCCAAATCACTCCAGGCGAATGTCGGGAGGCTTCCTTTAAAAGGCCATGGCAGAATTACTTTCCGTTCCTTGCCCCCAGTCCTTTACCGCTACTAATAACCTTGACAAGCCATAAGTATTTTTTTTTTTTAAAAAAAAACGCCATATTAGTTTCGGTGTGGGCTTTAGACTGTACGAGTTTATCACATTATACATTATGCTATTCAGGACACTGTAAAAGCAGACTTTTATGAAAAGAAAGGGACTGGTATCGAACAGATAATCCTGATGAAATACAATTCCCTATCACAGAATTAATAACAAGTTAGGCGTAAAATAAAAGTCGTACTAGAATTGCTTAAGAACGTCAGTAATAAACTAATTCCATCCAGTCTAGAATATGGGCTACTGCATTTTAATTCGTCCAGGAGTGACTGCCTCACTTCCCATCTTTATTAAACCTTATTGTAGTCACCGCTGTGCTTTGTGAGGACATGGTTTTGTGACTATCAGAATTATGTGGCTCAATGTTGTACTCTGGAGCAATGACATAGTCCAACTCTACTAGCATGCACAATAGGAAATAGACGAACAGTGAAAGGGCAACTAACAACAACCGATTAGCAGCCAACGAGACTAGAAACAAAAGGGCAGAAATACGACACACGATTCTCGACGCCTGATACCACGTATTCGAGAGGCAGTGCATTATGCAGCCAGCGTACTACCTTGTACCTATTTTCCTAAAATTGTGGACACGAGCAGTGCCTGTAGAGGCAGTATTTCTCCGTAATGTGGAGTCCGGGTGGCTATTACGTTGCACCTGCCTCGACTTGGCGCCGACCACCCAGGACGGCGGTGCCTTACGGGGAGCCGCACGCCTAGAATAATGACGGTAGGATACGGCTCGACCTTTTTGTGTCTGCTGCGACATCTACATACCTCCGGCGGGCGCCGCAAAAACGGAGCCGGGCAGTCCGCCTCACTCAGCCGGGCTCGATTGACGGACGCGTGCCCCCTGTCACTTCGCTACACTCCACGTCGAGGCGCGTCGCAGGTAACAGGCCGAGTGAGGAGACTGCGTGTGTTGCACGTAATACAGCCATCACACCACTGAGGATTGTTAGTTATGAACCTCAAAATGGGCAGTACAGAAATGCCTTTGTTCAACGCCACGGTTTTGAACAAAAATGTTCGCGCAATAAAACTTTCTAATTTTTGTTTGGATCACGTAAAAAATAAAAATGAGAGTTGTGTAAAACACCCCATATAACAACCGTTTTACTGTGGGAACAATATTAAGTATCATTTAACAGGAAGAATACTTTTCTGAGTATTAGATGACACAAGGTAACATTTTCATATTCTTTTTTTTTTTTTTGCTTCCAGAGACGTGTCATCATGATTTATGTCTTCACAGTCGTTTAACTTTTCCGGTTCATAAATAAGGCCTATGAACAATATTATGCATTATCACTTTTGCGTGAATTTTAGTAATTTCGGTAGATTATACATTAACTTAACGCTTAATATAAGTGATCGAATTAAACTCCATCAAGGAAAAAAAAAAAAGATTCTAATCAAATTGAAAGCTAATCTGGTTCCTTTGCTTTAAATACACAATAGGGGAAGTGAAGTTTTTGTATTCTTATAAAATCGTATACTGTAATTATTTCTTTACAATAAGGAAATGCTTAATTTCTAAGAACAATTATTTACGGCACCAGTTATGAGGAAAACTTAAATCATAACGATACCAACAGCCGGTATTTTTTCTTTTGGAATAAAAAGTAAATATATATCTAAATACCATGATTTATGTTCCTTTTAGTTCCCAGCCTAACAGCCCTTCGAACTCCACGAAATGTAAGTGTTGAAGCAAATGTCTAACACTGTAGACCCTCCGACTGCAAATACATTTTACAAACACCGAAAAAACTGTAATCACTTAGAAATAACACAAATGTAATGTATACTTTAATTTTTTTTCTCCAGGAACATGTCAAACAAACAGGTTTCTGAGGCAATGTAACAAAGAAACGCACAGAGATAGATTCCTGTGGGTTTTAAGTAATTTTGAAAATTTCATTTGCTGCCCAAAGCATTACACGAAGATCATAGCGTTAATTACAACTGCTCGTGCCTGCATTTCCCTGAGCGGTACCAATTTAGATCATTTTTTTTTTTTAATTAACGCTCGTCCAGCGCCTCGGTAAAGGGGTGGTTCAAAACGATTGCGTTTGTCTATTTCCAAAATATTTTTGAGCTCAGTCCTCACATAGCGGTACAACAGCCTATAAATTTAAGTGAAGCACTCATAATTTTTTTCTTATGGTTTCTTGCCTCGTTACGTCGAGGTAATTAAAGGCGGGAAAAGACTTGCATCCTCCCGAATGCGAGGCCATAGCGCTTCAGCCACCACGCTCGGTATAAATGTCGAACTGGGATATAATAGCATTGAGTCCATTTCACGCTCCACATCCAGAACGAGTTGATAACATGAAATAATGCCCGAGCGTTCTGCGATGGGACAACACAATCAGACGTTTTGAGCCGAGACGAACGTGAACGAGGTACGAATTTTAACCACAAAGCTACTGACTGCAAGGTGATTGGCATTCGACGGTTGAAGAAGATGTACTCTTCTCACGGCCAGGTGCGCCGCTGCTTGCCGAATGAGTGAAAACCGATATTAGACAGGGGGACAGAAGCCCGGACAGGAAGCCGGCGAACATGGAAGTGCGACAGACGCCAGCGGGCCGATTGTTCGTGGGTCCGGCGGAAACCCCCGCACGCGACACAGCGCACATTAGTATCACGCGTCAGCTCCAGACAACAATAATAGCAGTCGATATGCCTGCCCACCGGCTGGGACGTATCCGCACTTCGAGGAATATATCCGAGACCTTGGTTCAGCAGACTGCTAACAGGCATATTACACGCCGCATTAAAACCAAAATATTAGTTCCTATTCACTGTCTCCACAGATAACAGAATTTCAAGCTTCCGCGGATAAGACTGTAGTGCTTAAAATCAGCCTACCGTGCAAAGGAATGTTAAATCTAAACCAGTGATTCCTGGTTCAAGGAAAATTGAGGGGGCGTTGACGACCAAACACCGTCCCCCCACTTTCCAGAATTATACCCGATTGTAAGGATTGGATCAAAGAAGTTTTTAATTGCTTTCCATCATCATACGATATTAAGCGTAGTCAGCAATTTTTAGCTAAGAAAAACATTTTTCATACTGGAACGCGGCGATTTAAGATTGCTGACGACAAATAAAGCTCCAATTATCAAAAAATCAATGTCATTACACCCATCACAGCCCTGTAATATTTTTTTTTTTTTATAATATGTATTTGTGAACTATAGACCAATATCGTTTATACCTTTGGATAAATGAGTTTTAGAAATATATATTTGTTTTTCTACAAATATCATAAATACACTTCACCAAAGAAGGGCGCCCTCTAATCAGTTTCAAATGTGCGTTATGAGCCCCCCCCCCCAAAAAAATGAACTGGAGCATTATGGGTTATATCTTATTATTAGAAAGGGATTCACTGTTTTCTGCTGATAAGGGGGCGGTGAGTAATTTTTTTTTTCTAAAAGGGGCGATGGCAATTTCAATTTTGAAAACGGGGCGGTATGCCGATAAAGGTTACAACCTATGATCTAAACCAGGGTGGCCTTGAACATTTTCCGGCCCGCGAGATTCATCACACTTTAACAAAATGTATTTATTTTATAATGGCAAAGGAGTGAAAACCAATGTTTTTTACAAAAAAACATGTGCATATACAAAATTAACTGTCGAAATTATGAGAAAAAACTAACTTTGATTTTAAAATAATATTCATGTGAATATATTATTTTATACGGACCGCGGAGTTATGATGCATTTCCAAAGTGGCCCGCAAGATCATTTGGGTTGACCACCCCTGATCTAAACGATAATTCCTGCAACATATCTTTCATGGCATACTTGAAAGTCACAAAAAAATTTTGCGAAAGATTAACAATTATTTAAACTTCTGAATACGGACCAGAGGCCTTTCGCTCCGGAATAACATAATAAACAGTTTACAGGGATAAAAAAGTAACGTTTTCTCGGTTCAAGAAACTACAGAAAATAATTCAAATCCTGCTTCACTCTACGTTAAAACACTCGAAGCAAACATCCGTCATCATACTGGCAAACTGATGCCATTACTGATGATTTTAATTCTCTGGAGAGAGAAAAGGCTGAAATGATGATATAAAAAAGTACGCATTGACAGCAGACCCCACAGTACAAAAATTCAGTTATAACATCTCGTAACGTCGTCGTCTGAGCATTACCCTTTGATTAATTCAGATAATTTCTAATCAACTGTTATGTTTCACAGAAAAAGAAATCAGGTGTAGTTTTCGATTTACCAAGTACAACTGAGCTGAAAAAGGTTTCTCAAGCCAACTTAACGTTCATATTTTCATATTTTCTCTTAAACGACATTTTTAACCGATTTGGACTTCGTTACAGATATAAATACAGCAAACAATCTTTTAAAAAAAATAATGGCATAAAATAAATACTTAGCCTTTAAAATGCGTATCACAATGATGATAAAGCGAATCTTAGAAACACAATTAACAAGTTACAGTTTCAGTCGATCTATACATTTCCGATTGTATACGTCGAGAAATTTTAGAATTACTACACGAATAATTACAAGTTGATAAAATTTCATTCACCTTCTGGAAGTCTTTTCGTTTCGGGCTTTAGGTCTAATCCACAAAAGTAATTAGGAGCGGGTAAGGACTGAGAGCAAGGAACGGGAAGGAATTCGGTCATGGTCTTTAAGAAATAATCAGGGCCTTCCCTTAAGTGATTTGGACAAATAGCGGAAAATTGAAATCTGGATGGCTGGGTGGGGATTTTAACACGCGTCCTCTCGGATGCCAGTTGCGACTGTTACCACTCGCCCAACAGGCCTGATCAGAAATGGTAGTAAAATGTAGATAGGAATCTTCATGAAACGAATAGAGATTTTCATATACTTGTAAAAATAATCTGTTTTTAACCGACTTCAAAAAAAGGAGGAGGTTATCATTCGTCTGTATTTTTTTGTATGTATGTTCAGCGATATCTTCGCCAATTTTGAACCGATTTAAATGAAATTTTTTTAGTGGATAGGATACCTCCAAAGTGGTCCCATATGAATTTCATTGAGAAACCACCCCTTCTACCCCCTTCCACCCCTAATTTTTATACAAATCCACATTTTTTATTCGATCTCGATGAAACTTTGGACATATATAGCCAAAAATAAAGAAAAATACTGTCAACTTTTGTTTAAAAAAATGAACCCCTCTCCCCTATCCACCCCCTTAATTTTTGCCAATTTTCTTTATTCAAAGCTACAGTCGACACCATTTAACTGATCTCCATTAAAGTTGGCAATTACATGTAGTTTTTCATGGAGAAGGTTTCTGACAAAAAAAATAAAAAATAAAAAACCACCCTCTCCCCTTTACACCTTAATTTTATAGAAACCTACATTTCTTATCTGATTTTTATTGAACTTTGCCCATGTATACTTTAAAACAAAGAGAAAAATCCTGTCAACATTTGGTCTGCCAAAGCTCAACCCCCTCCCTCCTTCCACCCCTTTAATTATTGTCAATGTTCTTCATAAAAAGCTACACTCGACACCGTTTGACCGATTATCATCAAAGTTGGCATATACATGTAATTTTTCATGGAGAATCTGACCAAAAATAAATAAATAAAAAACCACCCTCTCCCCTTTACACCCCTTAATTTTTATACAAACCCACATTTTTTATCCGATTTCGATGAAACTTTGGACATGTATAGTCAAAAATAAAGAGAAAATACTGTCAACTTTTGGTTTGAAAAAACTGAAGCCCTCTCCCCCTATCCACCCCCTAAATTTTTACCAATGTTCTTTATACAAAGCTACAGTCGACACCATTTAACTGGTCTCCATTAAAGTTGGCATATACATGTAATTTTTCATGGAGAAGGTTTCTGACCAAAAAATTAAAAATAAATAAAAAACACCCCATGTCTCCTTTACACCCCTTAATTTTATAGAAATCTACATTTCTTATCTGATTTTTATTGAACTTTGCCCATGTATACTTTAAAACAAAGAGAAAAATCCTGTCAACATTTGGTTTGCCAAAGCTCAACCCCTTTCCCTCCTTCAACCCCATTAACTTTTGTCAATGTTCTTTATAAAAGCTACAGTCGTGATCGTTTGACCGATTACCATGAAAGTTGGTGCTTATATGTATTTTTTCACGAAGAAGGTGTCTGACCAAAAGATCTAAAAACCACCCTCTCCCCATTAAACCGCTTAATTTTTATACACAACCACAGTTTTTATCCGGTTTAGACAGAACTTAGCAAATTTTTACTATAAAACAAAGAGAAAAATAATGCCAACTCTTGGTTTGCAAAAACTGAACCCCTCTCCCCGTTTCCACCCCCTTGATTTTTGTCAATTTCTTTTTAGAAAGCTACAGTCGACACCATTTGACCGATCTTTATGAAAGTTGGCGCATATATATGTAATTTTTTATGGATAAGATTTCTGACCAAAAATAAAAAAACTACCCTAGCTCCCCTTCCCTTAATATTTGTACAAAACCCACATTTTAATCCGATTCGGTGGAACTTCGCATGCGTATACTTTAAAACAAATAGAAAAAGAAAAATACTGTCCACATAACTTTCACAAAAACGCAAACCCTATCCCCCTTTCTACCCCTTTAATTACTGTCAATGTTCTTTATACAAAGCTACCGTTTCTTTCTGATTTTGAAGGAAGTATGCACATGTATACTGCAAAACAAACAGAAAAATACTGTCTACATTTGGTTTCGAGAGTCCAAACTCCGCTCCTTCCTTTCCATCCTTTAATCTACAGTTTCTATCCGATTCTGAAGGAAATTTGCACACGTATACTTTAAAACATACAGAACAATTGTGTTTAAATTAGGTTGCAGAAGCCAACCCCTTTCCCTTCTACCCCCACCCCTAATTTCCAATGTTCTTTATAGATACCCACAGTTTTATCAGATTTCCATGGAACACTGCACATGTATACTTAAAAACAAAGAAACATAGTGTCTACATTCTGTTTACAAAACCCTACCACTCACTCCCTTACCCCATTTAATTTTTGCAAATGTTCTTTACACAAAGCTACAGTTTTTATCTGGTTTCGATGGAAATTTGCACATGTATACTTTAAAACAAAGAGAAAAATACTGCCCACTAGCTTTACAAAAACCAAACTACTCTTCGTCTCCACACCCCTTAATTGTTTTTTATACATACCTACAGTTTTATCTGATATCAATAGAAATTTACACACGTATACTTTAAATCAATCAGAAAAGGCAGTCTACATTTGGTATACAAAAGCCCAATCCCTTCCCCTTTACCCTCACCCCTTTTAATTTCCAATGTTCTTTACAAAAATCACAGTTTTAAATCCCGTCAAAATCAATTAAGCTATTTTTAAGTCATGGCATAATAATATTTATAAAATAAATGTGTCATAATGTCTCAACATGTACTTCAGATTTCAACTTGGATCCCAAGCTTTCACGTTGTGAAAACCAATTAAAAATCTATATTTTCTGTGTGATGCCGGAGCAAACAGATATATTCCAGAGACAGATGTGGTATGTATTAATGCCCAGATGTTACATGTTTCGGTTATCGACCAGCAGCTTTAACAGATGTTATGATACGATCGAAACATAGCCTGGACCAAAATGTAAAGCTGACATTCCTTAACACAACACCCAATTCACCCCGTTCTGGAAGTTGTTGTGGTATATAAAGACAGAATTCTTCTTTTGAAAGCAAGTGCTTTAATCTCTGAGCTACCAGGAAGTTCGCAAAATGGGAACTGCTGCGGCATATTTAAAATACAAAACAAACTATAATACCACTAAAAATTTAAAAATAAAATAATTGTTAAAAAAACATAAAAACCGCCTTCAAAAAAAAGCACTAAAAATTTTAAAATAACTTTATACCTTGCTTAGGAGAAAAGTAAATCTAAATGGACAATATTTTACATTACTGTATCATTGAAATTTTTACATTAATTAGTTATTTTTGGAGTCGGTGCCAGCGAAAGCAAGAAAAACAAAAAGATAAAAACAATAAGGAATAACAATAATACATAAAAATCATGTTACTGCTTACCTACAATTAATGCTTAGAAACATGTTTCAACAAAACTGAAAAATACAGATGATACGCCGATATTATACTAACTGTAAATCGTTTACTGCCTGATACAGCCTACCAACTGACATTGTAGCGCCAGACATATGCCCGGATGAACCACAGATTAAAATACTGTCTAATTTGTTTCCCTAAGCTGTCTCCCGCAAAACAATATCTGCCTCACGACATGCTGTAAAATATTGGGAATTTTTGTTCGTACTCCCAGTTTCACCTCTGACACCAAAAGAAGTTCAGTAATTCGATCTTCGCGATGTGACAGCTGGCACCGACTCCAAAAATAACTAATTAATGTAAAAATTTCAATGACGGTAATGTAAAATATTGTCCATTTAGATTTACTTTTTCCTAAGCAAGGTATAAAGTTATTTTAAAATTTTAGTGCTTTTTTTTTTTGAAGGCGTTTTTTAAAACAATTATTTTATTTTAATTTGCTGAGACAAAGACCAACTGAAGCAACCACTGAATGACTTGAGGGGAATTACGACGTGGTTCCCTGCTTTTAACTGTAACCAATTGGCCTCCATCCTTTTCCTTGGTAATAAAAAATTAGCTGTCGATGCCCAGGCGGGAAAAGCGTTGCTGGGTTATAATTATACGTTTGTTAATCTTCTATATATAATCACATCTTTTAAGAAATATGTTCGCTGAATAGAGCATCATCTTGACAGTGAGGACTTTGTTGATGTTTAAATTGGAAATAATTTTTTTCCAATAAATTATGTTTCGGTACGATTTAATTTCTTTATCGATTCATTGTAGATTTTTTTTATATTGTACACGTTTATAATTTGATCGTAAGTTGTTAACATATAATAATGATCGATGAAACCGCAATAACCCATTTCTAGCTATTCCTTGAGCTAAGTACGTATTTGAAGCTAAGTTTGTTGTGACGTATGTTCTGAATATTTTCGCTGATTGCAGATTTTGAGACACTTTAGTTACGTCAGTTTCGCACAAATATGTCATCTTTCAAGTTTTAAGAGAAAATGTTTCCTGTAATTTTATTTTCATGCACCATTTTTCTTTCTTCCATATTTTGTTATCTTTAAAACATTAAGTCTCGAAATTCAAAAAATTCTAATAAAACATTTTTAATTATTATTTTTCCATATATAGCAGTGTCAAATTTAAGAAATATAGTCCTTGAGACATAACATAAAATAGAAGATTCTAGTGGGTTACAATAAAAATTGTAGCAAATAAATAAAGCGAAAATAGTACATTTACCAATAATCACTGAACAAACGAGGTATTTTTTTTAAACCGATAGAGTACACTACATACATTTAGGAATAATGACCGGGCGTTTAAAGCGATATAATGAAATAGCCAATAAAATTTTATGACTGTAGGTTGTCCCACGTTTGGAGCACTGTATTTCAAAGACCAACAGTCCTCACGTTTTATCACTTTCAACAGGGCGAGGAGTCCGAAATGGAGTCATAAAATGATAAGTTGCCATAAGATTAAATGGACTACAGCTGCTGTGTCCCGCGGTGCAGTCTACCTGGGCGCGCTCAAGGCGCTTCCTAAACAGCAATATGATTGGAGGGAAGAAATAACACATTTTTCATCATGGTACTGGATTAAATAATTATCCAAACTAGTGAACGAATTGATTAAATAATTAAAAGTTTTGGAGAGCGGTAATTAAGGTTAAACAACAGAGTCTGATGCCCAGAAGGTACAAAACCAGTAAGAATACAAAACATTTCAATTTGAGAAACGATTTGGGAGATGACACAATAAACGTTTAATTTCATAATTTCATGCGCGACGGGAAAAAAAAACCAAACCAAAACGAACACTGTTACAAAAAAATATATATAAAAAAACAATTCTTGTAAAAACAGGCCAAGTCTCGTGCTTGTGCAGTGTCAAATAGTTATGAGGATCTTGTTCTTAGCCAAGTCTATACTTTGCAGTGCGTATTCACTTCACTTTCTCTCTCTGTTATAGATAGATTATTTAGAATTAAAAAATTCTGGTGACTTGTCCATTATGCATGTCATAATTTTACTGAAATGAAAGGCATAATAATATATGACTTATTCTAATACTTGTTCAACCCGAAAGACATGCGAGGAAAATCTTGGCTTTTGTGTATTAGTAAGTTCGATAAAGCAACACATTTATGGTATTTATATAGGTTTACTAATATATGGCATGCATAATGTTCAAGTAACCAGAAATTTTGTATTCTAAATAAAAGATCGATAGGACCGAGAGAAACCATTCTGTTTCAGAAAGTGAATACACACTGAAAAGTTTAGGATTGGCCTTTTTTTTACGAGAAGTTGTTTTTGTGGGATTGTTTTACGAGGAAGCGAAGGAGAGAAAATCTCCACAGGACAAAAATTCATGAAAAATTTCTTGAAATCAAAATTCTCTTTTAATTATTTTTTAACATAAAAATCCCTGTTCAGAACAAATAGCGCTCATTTGAGAAATAGCAAGGATTTTCTTCCAAAACTGGAATTTCAGTTTCCAGTTTGATAGCATCAAGTAAGGTCCAATTATTCCAAAACATTTCTTTAATTCTGACGAAGTATATTAAATTTAGATGAAATGTTGCAAAAATGGGACTGAAACATCCAGATAAGGCAGTTTGGTTTATTACAATTTCATAAATGTAAATCGTCATATTATGAGATGACTGGCTAGTGCGGAAAACTTAACATTAAAAACCCAAATATAGTTAAACAGTTCTTATTTTTGAAAGTCAATTCAAGGACCTGCCGTCCTAACGATGCACTATGCTTGTGTTACTAGTTCTACCTTAAACATCAAGTCTGAAAGAACAGTTCATATAAACGATTTCGATGGATATATGGTAAATTAGTGCAACCATTTGGTTTTACATAAGTAAACATTAAAAGATGAGCGAGAATGTCTGAAGCACTTACTGACCAGTTACTTTAAGATACATATCATTAGGACATAAACCAACTTCATTCCGCTAACAAAAGCTTTAGGTATCAATCTCGAAAAAAATTTACTGGATAGATTTATCTGGCTATCATAGTTTACCAACCGAAAAAGAACAACCAATGTAGAACAGGTTTGAAATATTTATTACCCATGCGTTAAGAAGGTATTGACTATGATGGTTACAACACATCAAGTAACTGTCTTTAAAGTCACTTGCGACATGGAGATCAAAACATACTAAATGAATCTTCCGGTAATTTTTTAATATGATTTAAAACAGTAATTAAAGCTATTAAGTAAATGAAACTTGTGTATTGTTATATATGCCTTCTATTAATCATAAAAAAAATAAACTTCCTACTCATCGGAGATTATTCAAAACGAACGATGAACCCACTTACAGAGTCAAAATCGTGAAAATGTTGTGTGTGTACAGTCTCTCTCTCTTTCTAAATATACATATAAATCAGACTTTCATCAATATTTGATTTGATATGTTAGCGAATGGAGTTTCATACGATTTGTGAAATCTATATACGCCTGTTTAATTTTTTAGTTTTCGCCGATTGTAAGTTCCTGTTATATATATATATTTTAAAGTTAAGAACTTCAGACATTTGAAAGTTCGTCTTCTTTCTTGTTATTATAGCAATTTCAGTTACTTTTGTCATATAAATTCATATACATTAAACATTGGCTTTATGAGGGTTTAAATATAGATCCATAGTGTTTCACTGCATTGCTATCTTCATATGTGTTTACAAGTGACGGCTTCTTCGTATATTTTCCACAATCCCTGTTGAGAAGTTGAGGCTGCAGAAAAGTTTTCACTAGCGTGTGTCTTTAATAGTGTTACAACTCACTTGTGCGTCTTTCTACAAGACCAATTGAAAAATTACGCCACTTTACTGCCCCAATGCAATTTTTAATTATTATTTTGCTTCTGCCCCGTCGTTTTGGAGGCATTTCCCGCTGATCTTCGATTTTCCGTTTGTTATTTATGTCTTGCGACTCGGTTATCTGACCCAGGATATGTACCCGATGCCGACTCCGTTCCTCATATAGGAGTTAAGCGATTTATTCCTGGCTAACCCTCGCGGCGTCATTCTCAGTCACCAGCCTCAGCCGCGTGGGACTGACGGGACAAATGGAAGCGGCTGGTATTTTTACCGCCCTCGAGTGCCGACACGAATTAATTGCCTCGGCGCTCAGGTGACAGTCACGGTGAAACTATCGCGGCGATAATCTGAGAGGCAGGCGGGCTATTTGTGTGAAAGGGGAGCCACCGTGAGTCGTCTTCAAAGGATTCCCCCGGGCTCGACCGCCGTAATGGCGTTTCAATGTACGGCCCGATGTTTTACAGCACCCCTCACAAACTCGAGAAAACTGACTGCCAGAGTCAAATAAATAGCCGGGCAGCCGCGGCGCCGCCTACGGGATAGAGACGCACAGCCGTAGTAAAAACTGTTTGACTAACGTCCCTCTAAACAGACAAGATAGGCACTTCAAAGAACTCAAAATTACAAATAACTGTCCTTCCGCTTTGTAATTTAGACACTCCGCATCAGGGACTTTACTGCTACATAAATAAAGTTGGCACGGCTGGAGGCGAATCTCAAGTCGTAAACTTATAAGAGAAAAGAAAAAGCGTATCGCAGCAAGAACATAACTGATCTGCGAAAAGCGTTTCGGCGGAGCAAACTTGAGGCGAGTGAACGCAAGAAAAAAAGGATTATTCAGTTTCTCATTATATTTCCAAATTTAATACAACCAAGAACAAAATTATATGAAGTTAATAACAACAGTTAACTGAAAAGAGCTATCAAACTTTGCGGAAATTTTAACGGCCTCGCATATACATGAATCATTTCATTAGAAGTAAGGCAACACTGAAGGAATCGATTGCTTAGAAGGCTAGAGGTACTAAAATTTCGCGTATTCCGAAAATCCTTAAGTATTTTCAAGTAGATAGTATTATTAAGATCGTAGTTTCATTGAAGTAACGTCCTAGAAATTAATTACGACTAAAAGTAACCCGCTTTTCTATATTTTCCCTGCATACACCTGTAAACGGTGGTGTCAGATGGATACGTTGTCTGTGTTTGTCAGGATGGGCGTTAGCCAGTATTACTTACTTGGGGCGTGTCTGCTGCGGCTCCCGTTCTTGGTACTTCCGTCTCGGCTTTGGCTATCTTACTTAGGCTATGTACCTGAACCTGGATCTTACTGACTTGCACTAATGAAAGACACTAAGTGCGTACATAGATTTATTCTTTCACTGCGGGCTGTTACATTCGTCCATTGGCCACGAGCAGGACTCCAAGCACTTGGTAATATAAAAGATTGATGGACTTACATTGGTATGGCAGATCAGCTGACTAGCGGGCAGAGCTGGCCTTCATTCCCAACTCGATGTTTAGCGCAGCATAGTGGCTGCTTAGTCACTCGAACTTGGCTTGACCGACTTCCCCCGAGCCTCGGTGAGCTCGCGCTTATATTTCGTCAGTTGCGTACTCTGTCCCAGTTCTAAGGGCAATCAACTGACAGCTAGCGTATCTCGAAGCTTCTACACGAGCCCAGTTTCCATAACTATTGCTCGCCGACCTGGATTTATTGCTGAGCTGTCTTGCGACATCCCACGCCAGGCGCTTACGGCCAGTGAGTGCCGCCGCTCATACATTATCATTATAAATATTTTCACATCTCCCAAAATATACTGTAATTATTAAAACGGTCCATTACAATCTCTCCCTCCTTAATCGAAGACCAGCTTTGTCCCCAAAGCTTACTACTCCCCTCCATTGTTGAGGTTACTCACTAACTAGTACTAGTATACATGTTACGTGCTTGGATTCTTGCTTCGGGCTTACAAAGTTATAGCAACATTCTTTCATAATCCTAATGCTTTATGGTGTGGCGTCCAATCCTGTATAACAACAAAATCAATTCTCGTTAAGAATCATAAGTATAAAAGACAAGGCAATAAAAGAGAAAAATAATCATTTGACAAAAACAATAGAACATCAATGACAGAGAATTACAGTTCCGATTTAGTTGTGCAGTTTTCGGTGTCCTTAGCACTATTCTTGCCAGAAGATGTTAACGTCATTGCGGTTGGTATGGGTCTTTCAATATCAAATCTTGTTAATTTTTATACTATCCCATTTGTAAATTAACAGTATCCAAATTATTCCAATAGATAATGATACAATAGTTGTTAAAATCACAGTGGTTACCATGGTTTTGTGCCTTGATTGTAATTAAACTTGAGTTTCTATGGCTGCTATTGATTGATTATATTTAATTGAATCCCTTGGTTGTTGCAAATGTTTTGATAATTCTGTGCTCAAGATTGCGGGATTTGTTTGATTTAATTCCACTAATTCCGGACTAGGGTATGTTTCTTTACTGAAAGTAGGTAACACGTATTCTGTATATGACAGATTGTTATGAATAAGAGTTTTATGCAACACTGGTATGAAGAAATTTTCTCCTACAAATTGACAGTGGGATGACTGCTGAATGATTACTGAATTCATGAGTTTCACTCGATTAACGGTTTGATTGACATCTTCATTCCAACAAGTGACAATAATTACGTAAGGTTTGGGCATAGAAAAGATCCAATTTTGATTTACAAGGCTTAGGTAAGGTTTAAAAACGATGCATCAATAGGTTAAATCTAGTATCTAGCTGCCGACTGTACTCCCATAATTCTCTGAAATTTATCTGAGCCACAATGGACCAAACTAATGGCGAATGAATAACATTATCTTGCTTGCAAACATTATACCACTCTTAAGGGGTGTGACTTGGTAACAATGTATTGGGACCCTGCCCAGCGAAAGAATTAGTATTACTATCAAACCCTTAAACGCAACATTATCTTCTAGTACCACACTTGGAGAACTTAACTACTAAAGGTTACACACCGACTATTACTACACGATACTACCAATTCAACTAAGAGATAAAGTTCTTACTGCCTAAAATATTTTTCACCACAGTCCTAATTCTAAAAGGTCTGTAATTAATGTTTTGATACTTAAAGATTACAACGATGTGCTGGTCACTGCTACGCAAGCATTGTCAGCGCAGCCCCTCCCTGTGTCGACATACGTCACGCCGCGTAGTCAGCAACACACTTCGCCGCTCGACCTACGGAACATTATACCACAGCGAAATTCTGCACATCGGTGTTTACATGACACAACAGCTGTGTCGGACAACAATAAACACACAACTTGCTATTGTATACAAAGCACTTGACACAGTTTTAACTTGCACTTAGGTTCACTCAAAAAAAATGATTCTCTTGACTAGAATTCAACACAGATTCGTTGAGTCGAAACCAACCCAGTTTACAAGGTTTCATTAAAATTTTAATTCATAATTCTGGTCTAACTTTAAATTGCTTTACTTATTGACATTAAAATTCCTACTTTGCAATTACTGTTCCACTTTCTCCTTGGCAGCACCTTTGCAGGGTTGAAACAATTATTATTTACAGCTTATTTCCCAGGTAACTACTCCTTATTTCTTAAGTTATCTGAATGATTCTGTTGCAGTGATGTGTCCCTTTCCCCTTTCTTTTGGTGGTATTACGTGTTTCCCTTTTACTCATTTGCTTGTTTCCCTCAAATAACATGTGATTACATTGTAATTGGATTTGCCCTTCGCGCGAGATTAAAAGCGTTATCTTATTTGCTTTTGCTAAGGAACTCCCATATGAACTGTTTTATCGATTCTGCTTGTAAAGATCCCTATCCATATTTCATACTTAAAGGATTAATTACAGATTATCCCATAATTTGCTATCATCATACGTGAATGAATTACCAACTACTACCCAAATAGTGATACACTGACATTAGAACCATACTGAGTGAAATTAACTCGAGGATAATTTTCTAGAGATAAACATGTGTTTAGGATTGTGAACAAGTAACAAAGACCTAGAATGCTGGTTTGGTCTTCCAAAATTCAAATTGACCTACTATGTCATTTAAAGAGATCATTTATCACTCCACCTGCCCTATTACTTTAATACTACCCCGGGTTTATTTTACGTTCCTTGAGACAACCTGCACTCAGGACCCGTCGCTTCATAGGCACAGCCGTATTCTCTTTTTGACCGTCCTATTAACCAACAATACTCTTCATACCTGCAGCGTAAAGTATGAAAAACACGTCTTCACATGACATCGTATGCCTAATTTTCCACATGCCAAAGAAATCAATGAAAAATCTATTTTCCAATTAACAAGGATTTAATACAATGCAGACTTACGCAAAAGGATGTAATTATAGAAGAAATTACGTTTAACAGAGAAAGAAAGACAAACAAACTGGTATGGCAGAGATGCAAAACATTTACATTAATTCTACGTTCATCGTACCAAATGTTATACTTTTTCTTAGTAATTTAGCTTGCTCGGACTTAGAATATTATCCTTTAGTGACTTAGTAGTTAATTCCATGTTATTGTGGCTTAGCATTCGTTAGACTTAACTTTTACGCTTCATTATACTCCTCGTGGCTTTACTGTTTATTACTCTTGTGGCTGGTTCTAAACTTTATTTCTTACCTGGTGCTCATTACAATATTAACACCACATTAATTCCCACAAAAAATAATTCCAAAAGGTGAGTTACTTTGATCGCTCCTATCCACCCCTGGGTATCATATTTCTGATTACACCAATATCAGTTTAAAATCTTTTTACTCCCTGCTGCATTCCCTTACAGCCTTACGGGTATCTACACATCATTCCCTGCTACAGCCTTACGGGTTACCACCCATTCCCTGCTGAGCCTTACGGGTATCACATTATCATTATTCCCACAATTACACATTTAATCACTTAATCCACATGCATGTCTTACTTCAACACTTTTATGACCATATTTATTCAATTGCTACATTTACATCTCAATATTCGCGAATTCACTACCGATAGAAGACTACTGCCTCACATCGCCTGAACGATGAAGAACATGTCTCCGTATCATTACTACATTATTTTTATCTTTCTTAAGAACTTCCTAGGGCTATCAGACAATCACGCAACTCCGATTCATACATCAATCACATCACACTATTCCCCTGTGAACGAGCTTGACCTTGGACGGGTCGTATAGCAGAACACACACTCCCGACTCCTCATACTGGTGTATTTGTTAGGCGGTTTGGATCCGTATTGCGGTAACTATTTTAGGTGCGCATTTCCAAAACAATCACCTGAATCCTCGTATGGCCCTTAAAACGATCGCGAAGGATACACTCGCGTGATTTGCACTAAGCAACCGTTAAATACTCCAAGTACGGATACTCAATCCATCGAAAATTTACGCTACGGTCCGCCCTTCGATAATTATTGCCACATTCTTCGAAATTCTGCCACGTTTATACAATATTTCGCCACAATGCTTTACATTAGATATTATGCCACTACAATGAATTTCACACACATTACTATTTCAAGTTTCTTTTACATTTAATTGCAATCATTACTTTACTGTATAAAATCTCCAATTTTAGTCCTACCACAATTCTTAAACCAAAACTATGCACAAGTATGACTAAACTTTAATAAAGAGTCCGTAAAGCACTTAAATTACTCCGCGCGTATTTTTATTGCACCCGAGGGACTGGTAGACATCTCTTACTTTATTTAACACAATAACATTACTACACATCAATACAGAATTTTGCATGAAATATTTAATTTAATTTTTATTTTACATACTGTTTCTCACATCCGATTTTATCTAGTAAGCGAATTTAGATTCTTAGCAGCACTTAAATTTCTCTCTTATTCTACATCACTTATAATACAATTCCCATTAAGCCATTCCGTTTCCCTTTCGAATTTAAAAAGTGCGCATCTATTTCCCGTTTCAACTTTACAGTGCGCTTGTCAGGGTTGCCAACGTAAGCAACAGAGATTTTACACATTGTATACTTCTATTCGCCAGTTAATAAATTTAATTGAAGGTTATTCACAGCCCATAAGCTTCAAGGTTTTGTGCAACACTAGTCGCATGCTAAACATCTTTTAACATAACATAGAATTTCATATTACATTTCAACCCCATTTTATACTATTTTAGCAGATGTACACGACAATCCAAATAGCCGACTTTCAAGGATTCTTAATTTAATATCTGTAACCATGCTAAATACGTTAATCGATCACGAAAATCCCAAATGTTTTCCCCATGATTTCCCGAAAAAGTGATGCCACGGGACAAAAGTGTACTAACTAGCTGCAAATTTTTGGTATAAATTTTACACAGCTTCCTGTCCATACTACTCTGAGACATACTGGGTTAGCTTCCACTCACCGAGTCTATCACCACCGTCGTCCACAGCTGCCATCACTCGTCGTCGACGGCCGCCACAGGTCCGCCGCGCCGCGCTCGAACTGCTGGCCGGTGACCCTCCCGTCGTCTCGCGTCAGCAAGGCTCCGCTCCTCAGCTGCGTCACCGCTCCCATTTTGTGGAACAGCTGACTACTGCGTAACGTATTTGCGCCGACCTCCTTCTTCACCCGACCCGCTAGCACAGCCGTTTTACTTTCTTTAACCAATGCCATCATTTTAAATGCCCAATAAAAATTAAGTTCTTGTCTTCATAGTTTACTGTATACAATTTCAGTGATCTTCTGTAGCCAAACAAATTACCTTCGCCACCAAGCAGTTTTAAGTTACTTAATTTTCCGTCTTCTTCCTTTCCTGGCTCTAAATTTTTCTGACACCCGGTTGCGGTGTCTTTTTACCCGCTTTCATCTCTTCCTGGCTCCAATTTTTTCTGGCACCAATTGTAGTAGTGTATGTCAGCTGGATTCGATCATCCCACTTCTGACACCAAGTTGTAACGGTGGATGTCAGATGGATACGTTGTCTGTGTTTGTCAGGATGGGCGTTAGCCAGTATTACTTACTTGGGCGTGTCTGCTGCGGCTCCCGTTCTTGGTACTTCCGTCTCGGCTTTGGCTATCTTACTTAGGCTATGTACCTGAACCTGGATCTTACTGACTTGCACTAATGAAAGACACTAAGTGCGTACATAGATTTATTCTTTCACTGCGGGCTGTTACATTCGTCCATTGGCCACGAGCAGGACTCCAAGCACTTGGTAATATAAAAGATTGATGGACTTACATTGGTATGGCAGATCAGCTGACTAGCGGGCAGAGCTGGCCTTCATTCCCAACTCGATGTTTAGCGCAGCATAGTGGCTGCTTAGTCACTCGAACTTGGCTTGACCGACTTCCCCCGAGCCTCGGTGAGCTCGCGCTTATATTTCGTCAGTTGCGTACTCTGTCCCAGTTCTAAGGGCAATCAACTGACAGCTAGCGTATCTCGAAGCTTCTACACGAGCCCAGTTTCCATAACTATTGCTCGCCGACCTGGATTTATTGCTGAGCTGTCTTGCGACATCCCACGCCAGGCGCTTACGGCCAGTGAGTGCCGCCGCTCATACATTATCATTATAAATATTTTCACATCTCCCAAAATATACTGTAATTATTAAAACGGTCCATTACACACCAGTAGCAAACACTTTTTTAAATATTACTTTAATATTACTATTACTTCCTGCAGATGATTCAAAATGGAAGACTTAATTTAAAAAGAAAGTCCATCTTCTACATTTTTGTACCACTACATCTGGTATCTTAGTTTAAAGAGTTTGCATTAAAAATTAATGGTGCCAGTTTCAAAAACAGATATGAAAAGGAATTACTAACTCTGCTTTTTTCATATGAATGTATCAGTACACTACGTGGTTTGGATTGCACGTTAAACTGCAAGTCCTTTCACGTCGGAGGCAGAATGGACGGCAAATCGAAATACGACGGCCAAACGCTTCGGGTAAATCGCGGTCAAAAAGCCACGTGGCAATGGCGGAAAAAAGCTTAAATATTTGGAATGGTATTAGATTCAACTGCTTACTAAAGCGAATTAAAAATGTATTTAACAAGGCTTTCAATTCAAATTAGCCCAGTTCACACTTCCACGAATTCAGCCAACTAAGAATAATGCTGTACACAGTTCTGATCTATATTAAGTATTTTTTGCTTGTTTTTGTAATCACTTGCATTACTGAAATTTTTAAATAATTTAAATAAATTTAATGACAGCTTGTAATGATTTGACCCAAGCGAGATATCAAAAGATTTTGTTCTTCACTTCAATACTATAATTGGCGTGAACAATGTCACTGAATATGGTTGTTGTTGTTCAGTATTATTAATTCTGTGCCGTTTCGTATCTTTTCAGTTGCATCATGTCTAAGGTAGGTTCTTTTTGCTTTCATATACGCCTTTCCTAGAAAAGTATATCCTAAACACAGGTGTGGCAAGTTTTAAAGTTCTGGTCCTGGCTTCATATGAGCCTAACATTATCTTTCAATAAATATATCCCGAAAACCAAGGGATATATATATATAATATTATTTATTTTCGATTTGTTTCGTCAAGCTGTTTAAGAATCTATCATCAAGTTGTGGCGCCAATGATAGTTCTACCAGAGAGTGTTTATTACACTAAACATAACACTGGAAAAAAATTTTAAGTCATAAAACAAAAACAATTTAACCTCAACTCTTACATTAATATTTTATCAATACTTGAAAAATAGCGATTCTGCAAAATTCATGAGCTTTGCTTTATATATAGAAATACGTTGTGTGCAAACACTTACATCAAAATAATCTTCACAAAAATACATTCTTCAAGCTCCAGATAAACTGAGTATCCTTCGGCATTGCAAGCTTAGCCCACTTTTTCCGAATTTGTTCATTGTTTGGAACATTTATAATCATTTCTTTGGAGCTTATATAGTTATGCTTTTACACTTGTGCACTGTAAAGTGCTTATAATACGAGTAATTCATTTTCAATTAAAGAAAACGAGGGAAACTAGCATCTGCCATATACAGACACGATCGTACTGTTTTGTTTCGCACGGCATGACGTCATTCAAGAAGCCATGAGAGTCTTAAGAGTTTTCGAGGTAAATTTAAATTGATTTTTAAAAATATATAATGTAAATGTTCGCTTTTTTATAAAATAATAAGTTTGAGTAAAATAGGTAATAAGGTAAAGTATTAACCAACTGCAAATTTCTGATATTGTTAGCGACTATGTAGAACATATTCACAGTTTTGGGTAGAGTAAATCTATATATATAAAAGAAAGTCGTGTTAGTGATACTACTTATAACTCAAGAACGGTTGTACCGATTTGGCTCTGAAAATTGGTACAGAGGTAGCTTAGAACCAGGAGACGGACATAGGATACTTTTTATCCTGTTCGACCGCGTTCCCATGTGACGTGAGAAGTCACTATAAAACGTGGTGTAACAAAAACGCATCTGACTTGGAATAACAAAACGTCAAAGAGAATACAAGTCACTATAAAAATAATAACAAAAACTCATCTGACTTGGAATAACAAAACGCAAATGACAGCTAAACGTAATTTTGTCTATGGTTAAGTATGGTTGAACGTAAGAATTGGAAGGAAAATAGTAAAAACAACACTTTTCGTGTCCCTCATTCAAAACAAGACAAAGGCGCGTTAGGATTATCTTTGGTACGCCTTCAAGTTGATTAGGCTCTATGGATATTGATCTATGCCTGCCTGTGATCAGCGAAAATAATACCACTAAAGTACGTGTTACCATTCCATTATCCGTATGTGGCATTTTCTTGGTTGCTTTTAAATTTTCGCTTCTCTCGAAAACCAATTGTGTGTTTATTTGTTCAGTGTGTTTACATTTAGACCCATGCCGCCTATCAGGAAAGTTTCGACTATGAAAATAGAATGCATCAGTTTAAAAGCATGCAATACTATGATACCTAAAAAGCAAAATCGATTACTGGTATTTTAGTTGAGAAGCGATATGCGGTAGCGTCTGACGACCGAACCACACTTATCCTATTAATTTAAGAATGCAAAGTTCTGGTAAGCCTTGTGTTGATGGGTTCCATTCGTTTTACAGCATGCTTAGGTAGAATTCACGATGATTGAATTGGCTGCGAGTAATAATACTTTCTTACTTTTAAAGTCTATATAAATGAAAATGAATTACCAAATGTGTTTCTAAGCGCAAAACTCGAGAATGGCTCAACCAATTCGGCTAATTTTTTCCCCCCATATTTTCGTTAATCCACAAGGAAGGTTCTTATGGAGAGAAAAAACGTAAAAATTGCGAGGAAAGTAGTAAAATCAACACTTTTATATTCCCATACAAACCAGTCAATCAAAACAAAATAAAGATGCGTTAGGATTATCTATGGTATGCCTGCAAGTTGATTAGACTGTATGAATATTAGTCTATGCCTGCCCAAAACAAAGTTCGAAGGGAAAAAGGGTTTTCGTGTCATCAACGAAAATAATATTACTGCTAGTCAATCAAAACAAAACCAAGGCGCTTTATGATTATCTTTGGAATTGAAAAATGATTGATCTGAAGAAATGTTTTCGAAACACCTCTTTGGCATGGGTAATGACAAAATCCCCGTAGACGTTTTGACTGGCTGCATAACACCCCTGTAAATTTTTTGGTCGAACGAACGAGCTATATTACAGAGACAAAAACACAGATTGAAATAATTTCAAAATTCAAAATCAAATTGTCGGTGAATTAAGGACATACAAATTAGTTTATTGCGCAACTAACCAAGATGATGTCGACAACTATCCACCAGAATTTTTTAACTCACTGGATTTTCCAGGATAGCTGCCACATAATCTTTAATTAAAAGTAGGATCGGTGGTCATAATGTTGTGAAATATCAACCAACCGCGTCTTTGTAATGGCACACGGCTAGCAGTGAAAAAATTACTGAACAGTGTGAACGAAGCAACCATTCCAAAAGGAAAATATAAGGGAGAAGATGTGTTGATACCTCGCATCCCAATGGTACCAACTGACGTACCATTTGAATTTAAACGACAGCAATTTCCACGTATTTGTATTTCCTAATAAAAAATTGAAGTTAATAGAATAAAAAATTCGCTTATTTATTGCCTCTAAGGCGGAACAGAGTTCGCCGGGTCAGCTAGTATAACTATAACAGTGAGTGTAGCTTATCGGTATACAAAATTTACGTAGTAAACACACAGCTATATTATCCCTCCAAAATACAAAACAATTCGATAAGTAAAAAAACCTATTTCCGCTAGTCATTAATGATAGGAAATTCTTTTTACCAACATTACGGAGGATTAGGTCTCAACTAGCTACTACGAACGATTGAGAAATTGAGATACTCAGAAAAACAATTATTGTATTGTATGGTATAACACAACTTCCAATTCGGAATATTCTAATGGTTACCACCTTCTAAAATTATACAACATTTATCTTTCGATGCGGCCATCTAGCTTGCGATATTTTTCTAACAGAATGCTAGTGCATGACGAATCGTGTAGCAGTTGGGTTTAACGCACCTCCAGGAGACTAGTGATGAGTTTTAAAACGGCGCTGAAGAGTGCTGTTAATTACGGGTACTCAGAAGACAGCGATTTAATGGTTGTGTGGCCGGCGCTGAGTAATGTAGAATGATATCATATCTCACAGCACAGTGAGTGTAAGTTAATACTCGAGCAGATAATTAATGTTGAACTCGGCGAGTGTCGGTGCGTCTCTTGCCTGTAATAAAGCACGCCGTCGGCGTGGAGGGGAAAAAGCACAAGACGAACGGCGTCAAACGTCTCATTAGCAAGCAGCCGCCGGGGCCCCTATAAACCATACAGAATGATAACACACACTCCTCAACCAACACGCCGCGGTAAATACTTCCACCACGATGTTTCTTAAACAACTTCAATGCTCCTCCGTAAGTATTAACATTCACTCGTTTCAGAGTTCAACGCCTTAAATAATAAAATGATCAATAATATAAATATCACTTGACTTTTTCATACCTCGGCAGATAAAATACTCGCAGATTAATAGTCCATTACGGAAAGTCATAATGTTTATTCTTCTGCATTCTAAACATGTGTGAATCGAGCGATGGTGATTGAGCGGTAACGCTCTGGCCTCGAATTCGGGAGGACGCGAGCTCGGACTCCCATCCGGCCATCCAGATTAGGGTTTTCCCAAATCATTCCAGGCGAATAGCGGGATGGTTCCTTCAAAAGGCATTGCCGAATTTTTTACCGTTCCTCGCGCCCAGTCTTTTCCGCCTCTAATAACCTCGACGAGCCGTACAGCCATAGGCAAATAAGGTGAGAGACTGAAAACGAGCTATTTAACTTCAAAGTTGACTTCCGGGAAATTATCACTTGTTAAACTATATTTCCTCGTTTTTGAACCATCATGTGTTATCTTACAGCCATAAATACAAAATTCGGCACATCTTGGTAAAATATTTATAGTAATTAATGCGGGCAGCACAGTAAATGATTTACGGAGCTGTAGATTGCTGTAAACTTCTGTAAACTGGGACAAAAACTTGAGATAACAAGTAGGTTTCTATGAAAACAATATCATTTAGGGGATTCTGGCATTTGCGAGAACTAATGTTTGATCAATACAAAAAAAATAATTCCGTTAGGTTCACTTGTAAAATGCCTCAATATGAACACACTGTGCGCACTCTAAAAATTTCTTTGCCCCTCACTACTTCGAATAAGTCCTCTGACGCATGTCAAGACTTCCTGTGCTCTTCCACTCTATCAATTTATATCGTAACTGTTTCTCCAATTCTATTACGCACACTTCCAAAATTCTTTTAATTTTCTTTAACTTTCAGGTTACTTATTTCCGTACGTCAATCTCAACAGTAATGAATAATGGGGAGACAGCTACTTCTCGCCACAGCTGGACGATCGTTTTTCTAACACTAGGAATTCTCAATGATCGAGCTATTCACTTTACAAAGCTACAATAACTTACTTCCTTCATTCGGATTTTCTCCCGTCCCCTGGTCCCTTTTTCTTCTTAAAATTCTTTCGTGTTTCTACCTTCAAACAAGAACACTGAAATTGCTCGTGTTAGTTGGTTTCTTCGTTTACTTGATTTTATCGGACTCCTACCTTTTGTTTATGCACTCACGGGGCATACGCTTGGATAATACCCGTAATTTTACATTTTTTGCCTTATCGGAGATTCCTCTCATGTTGTAATGAAGACCTCATCACTAATACCATACTGTTTCTCCAACCTAATTAACTACCCACTACAATTTTAATCCTCAATTCCGAACTGCCAAAAACGTTTTAACATCTAAAACGCACAAACACGAAAAGTCTGCGAACTATAAACAATTCATTTTTTTTTGGTTTTTTTTGCGTTTGACTTTTACGCCTCAACGTTGAGCTCATTAGAAGCGGGAAAGGACCGGGAGACAAGAAGCGGGAAGGATTTTGGCCAGGCTCTTTTGGAAGGAAGCATCCCCCGTCATTCGGCAGGAGTGATTTGGGGAAACCATGGAAAACCGAAATCTAGAAGCTCGAACGGCGGTTCGAACCCACGTCCTCCCAAATACAAGGCCAGGCATTCAGGGAGATCTTAAACTTTGAACAAATGCGATTCGTGTCACTTGGTTTTTTTTACACAACTTTTGTGGCAAACAGTGAAGAACATTCAGCTTGGTAACGACGAAAATTCGATAAAAACTCTAATCGGGCATGACCAGTATAGTAGGCCACTAGATTTGATGCCAGGACTGTTGTAACTCCATTGGTCAGTAAGTCTGCGCTTTATCAAGGGGAAAAATATATTTAGTGGGTGTCTATAAATTTCCTCCATCATCCTTGCATAGATAAATTAACGAACGCATTGTGTTTGGCCGACCGATGAGTGTGCGACCGCTGAGGCACAGTGATGTTACCGGTATGATTTCACGTCACGCAGGACTAAGGTAGTTTTATTTTTGTGTGTACCGACAAATGCTGTTCCTGCCACGTTAGTCGGAGATGGTATCGCCGAGGGGAGTTTTCCCGATACACCCAGTGGCAGCGTGTGGCGGAGCATACACGTCGCTTGATCATCGGAACACGGGGGCGCTACGGGCCGAGCATACCACGCACCAACAGACGCGCTTCGACAGACAAACACGTCCTCTTGAAAGCATTAACTACTTCTTTCAAGCCGACGGCTGCATCAAGAATTAGAAGTACATCTTATTTAGGTATAACTCGCACATCTTGTTTAGTACAGAACTACTGACACCGCACCCGTAATACTAGTTAATGCAATACAGTGTTAGACTAAATGATTCAACGGTTTTCAAAACACTGTGTATTGAAAAGTATACGACCTACAAAGAAGAGTGATACATTGGGAATACATAAACTCCCCAATATTGGTGTCTGGCGTGCCCGCTAGATGGCAACAGTGGACAAGATGGCGGAAAAGCAAGAGAAGAGTTTGTGTGTGTTGAAATATGCGAAATATTCTTTGGTTACGATTGTGCAGCCTACATACGCATGAAATAGTGAAAAGCTGCATCTGGTCACCCGAACATTTTACGTTGGTTTCGCCAGTTTCGTGCCACTGGTTATCTGAGTAAACGGACTAGTATGGGGTGACCAAGTGTCTCAAAGGAAACCGTGGAGCTATGTGGGCGGTCCATAAAAATCAACCGTTCCTGCCAGCCGTGAACTAGGCATTTAAACGGTGTGGAATATTTTGCGTTGGTGTTTGCATTTAAAACCCTACGGTGTTCAATTGGTACAACACCTAAGTCCATATCATTGTTGCAGCCGTTTTGATTTTTGTAAGCGAATGCTTGAAAATGATGAGGACTTGAGGGGGAGCTTTGTATTCAGCGACGAGGCGACTTTTCATCTGTCTGGAAACATAAATCATTCCAATGCGAGGGTGTGGGGTACTGAAATGACGCATACCTTTGTGGAGCTGGAAAGAGATTCACCAAAAGTGACTGTCTTCTGTGCCATATCAAAGAGAAAGCTGTATGGGCTCTTTCTTCATCGAGCAGACGGTAACAGGATCCGTGTTCCTGGATATGTTGCAGCTGTGGTTGTTTCTACAACTAGATACTGACTTCTTCATTTTCATCCGACAACAAGACTGTGCTCCGCCTCACTAGAGTACAAGTGTCTGCGACTTTCTCCACAGAGAACTGCCACATGGCTGGATATGGCACGCTGGTCCGAGTGATGTTCCTCTGTTGTTATGGCCCCCCAGGTCGCCAGATCTGACCACATGTGATTTCTTCTTGTGGGTTATGTGAAGGAAAAAGTTTATGTACCCCAATGCCAACAAAACTGCAAGAATTGCAGGAGTGGATCGCAGCTGCTTAGACGGACGTTTATAGAAAAATGCTATCGCACGTTTAGACGGAACTGGATTACCTGTTGGACGTATGCCGGGTGACTAAGGGCGCACACATTGAATATTTACATATTTACCGGAAAGTTGTTGAATTTATTAATCCTTTCATGTACCACTCGTATTTGTAGGTCGTATAGTTTTCAGTACACACTATTTTGAAACACGATTAATCATTAGGCTAATCTTGTATTATTACCTTGATGGGAAGCAAGGGCATAGGCAGGATTAGCTTCATAGGGGGAGGGGAGAGAGGGGGGCAAAAGGTTCTGATTAATTTTTTTACAAAATTTATTTTTGGTATTAAAAGTGGTGATATTTATTTTTATATACTGTTCGCTCGACTACTTGAGACAGGGGATGGGGCAAAATCCCCATCGTGCCCCACCCTGGCTACGCCCATGGACGAAAGTATAGTTGGGCAAGATAACCTCATATCCTAGAAGCATAGTGTTTGCAAATTAAAAGTTAGTTCCTTACACAAAATACAAAAATTGAACTCTGTTGTTAGCACATCTCAAAAGCAGCATCAAACAAAATATCATACGTAGAAGGCCCTATTACGCTTCATTTGCTGTCATAAATACCAACACTGAGCGCCTCTATTTTTCTCTGTCTATCTAGATTTCCCTTTTAGATCATCTCTTCTTAACTGCCACTTCCGCTTTCCATCTATTTCCTAAAACCATTCGTCAATATTCAAAGCGAATTTCCCTAGGCCGTTTTCATAAACCTTGCAACTCCTTCACTTGCCTTGAGATTCTTGTTCACGCTATCCTCTTCACGTTGACTGAGAAAGAGAATCTGAAAAAGTTCAGACTGCACTGCTGGTTCACTATCACAAAACTGTTTACTCCCTATCCCCTAATTCGCCGATTTTATTCGCAAGAAATCTCTCCTCTCCATGCTCGAGGTATAATGCTCCACTGCCCGTTACATACACTGTTAAGGGGTTGTAGCGGGATTTATACACTGGAATCTTGGTCTTTCTAAGAACACTTTTGTTTAACAACAAATGCTTGGTAACTGGATACAATTTACTCTTTGCTTTTGGTAACCTGTTAACTTATTTTACTTCCTTCCATTTGCCTTCAGACACAGAACTACTAAAATTTTTCTACAATGTTAAATGGTACCATATACACTAATTTTTCCACCTCCAGGATCATTTTTCTTCCCAACACCACTTCTTCAAACTGTTATTGCTAAAGACTAAATAAGGTATTTTTAATACTGTTCCTCTCCTCGAACATTCATAAACTTTATCATGTTTCTACTGTAATTAAGTTATCTGTAAATATCATTAAATTTATTTCCCCACTGAAATTCTCGTTCACCTTCTTCCTAATAATCTACTTACTGCCCAAACACTAATAATTCATTTGTTTTAACTCTTTTCCTAACTTTGAATGATTCAGTATTTCTAACTTTTGTTTTCTCCCGGCACTTGTTAAGATTGTATAAATCCTGCAACAACCATACGTACGCTACTTCCAATTCAAGATCTACCAAGCATTTTTGTAATTACATTCCATTCTTATTGAATGATGTGATTCATGATTGTCAATGAACACCAAGATTATTCTTTCTTCATATTCCCATTCCCATCAAATAGCTACCCTGTAATCTTCGTTAGTACCATTGACACAAACACGAATACAATAACAGAAAAAGAAAAACACGTAACGTGAAATCTATATTACTATTATATTTATTTTAACTAATAGAAGGTTAAGGTAGGTCCCTGTGTCACTGTGCCATCGTGTCCTTACAGCTGGCGTTATGCTTCCCGCCTTCGTCGCCTAAATAACACGACCTGATACGTTACCAAATCGAGGCTATGCGCGTTACTTAATAACAATTTTATTTAAGTAAGCAACTACGAAGAAATTATTGCCAGAACAGTAGGGCTCTCATTTAAATAAACATATTAATTATTAGTTGCTTTTCGTTTATTGATATTCGTTCGATTTAAATGTTTTCGTTATATTCTATGATCGCGCTTATAGCACTCTAAGAAATATAGGATCATACCGCGTGCTATAGAAACCCAGACTGAGGCAAGGACGCTGCCGATTGGGTCGGGACTTCAAACATACCTTCCGCAGTGGATCCTAAGCTGCAGGATCTCCCAGCCAAGCAGCTGGCAAACACCTGTTGCCTCTGTCTAGCGGGCAGGATAAAATTATCTCGGGAACACATTTAACACGTTCACATGAGGCCACATCTGCCTCGTATCGGCGAATAATATGCTGTCGCACGAGTCTCGCCAACTTGGCAAACAAAATGCAATATAGGTCCGATGATAAGAATTTAAGGTTTCAGAAACGCGATGCACATCATGGTCCCCACTTTTCGGAAAGCTCATAGTTGCTGTTAATTAGAATTATTTAATGAAGTCAGAAGAACAGGTATACAATTGACGACAAATTCTGAAGGGAATCGTCAGTATCCTATAATGAAGAAACATTCAGCATTATGCTGAAACGATTTTTCAGAATCAGAATCCTCCCGTCAGAAGAAAGGTGCACGTGGGAAAATTTAGTGTTATTTGTCGACACTCCGACAGCGTAAACTCTCATTAAAACATCATCTCTTTCACCCAACTTTTGGACGCTATGCGGATTAGAACATTTACAAAACCGTTTGCCTGCAAAAGGGTGACCAAGTGCGTACTGAAAGTTGCTTAACAGTTTTTTCAAAAATAACCTGTTTATCGCCATGATAGTCCAAAATCAAAACTACATTGGTTTCAGTGTGTTTCAGCCAACATCTCAGAACTTTGTTATTCATGCGTAAAAACGAGACAGCTAAGATAAAAGTAAAAAATAACGATATTTAACAGTTAATGCTTGAAGTAAAGAAATGTAAATCACCTACTCAACAGTTTCCTAGACGCCTTAAGCTACTTGAAAAAAACTGACAGACTATTACACGCGAACCAGCTCCTAGTTATAAAACAAAGTGTATGTTACATTACCGCTCATGTAGAGAACCAATTTAAAAGAACTAAGATACCGTGGTTCAAAGTAAAACTTTGGTTTTGTTTTGTTCGTTTGTTTTTACACCTAGTTGGTCGACGTCTTGTTTTTTTGTGAACTGCTTTGTTTTAAGGCTTATGAGTTATCAAGGCTGGTCCATGCGTCAACCCTACATATCTATGTCCAATAACCTTTTGCGCTACATGCAATTCTAAAGAAAAGGTGTCGATCTAATATCGTTAAATTACCCGGCAAAAAATATTGCTGCAGTAACGAGCATAACCATTATGATTTATCCATTTGAATCTTAATGTTGGTCTGAACTGAAAGGTATTTGAGATAAAGAAATCATTCCATTGCTGTTATTTTTCTGATTCGAATAGTTTTCCCTTCTGCAGCAAAAAAATCCAATTCTCCAAAACAGCTTCCGGACCTAATCATTTTTTTTTGTTCTCCTAGTTAATTTTTCCACTACATGTTTGCGAGACACATTAAGGAGCACACCAACACAGTGATCTCTCTACTTACCCTTCTCTATAACTAATTTTTTATTTTTTATTTTTTTTTGTGCTTCATGTTTTCTCTGCACAGATTACTTAACAGTTTTCAAGTTCGCAATGTAGTCTTCACGGGTGTACCGCCGGATAGTGTTCTGGAAACACAATATTTCGACGGCTGGCTCTGCCGTCTTCTTCAGGTGATGAGACATGTGTAATGGTCGGCTGACCCACAGATACTGAGATGGTTCTCAGTATCTGTGGGTCAGCCGACCATTACACATGTCTCATCACCTGAAGAAGACGGCAGAGCCAGCCGTCGAAATATTGTGTTTCCAGAACACTATCCGGCGGTACACCCGTGAAGACTACATTGCAGTCATACGCCGGGAAAGTCTTCGTTCTTACAGTTTTCAAGTTGATACTACCAAGTTCAAAATCAATGTTTAACATTTACAGAATATTAAAATGCTGCTAATGGTCTATGGTCTACTGAGATCCTCGTATTTTGTGGACGACGGTTGCGGCAGGCTGTGAGGAGAAAGGGGTCGCTGCAGCATTTGCATTTAAGTGCTCTAAATTACACAAAACTGGCATCCGGGGAACTTATACCCCGGCCCAGACAAAGGAGGCACGCTCTTACGGAATGCCGCGAGCGAGGAAACTATTTCTCCAGGTTTTTGCGCTCTTTATTTCAGTTCTGATCTCAAATTATTTTTACAAGCCTCTTTAAATTCATACACCTGAAATATAATAAATAAGTAAGAAAAAAGAAAAACAAAAAAGGTAGCTCTGATTACTAAATATCCAGATGCCACTAGCACTGAAATATCACAAAGGATACTCCTAAATTATGAACAATTTTTTTAGTAAATAAAGCTTCAGAAAAATATGCATGTATTAGTTTTATATTTTAAATCACTTATTTACACTGTTCTGTAACCGCAAAAAATATAACATAGATCAAAATAGTAAAATTTAACGTCAAAATAAATATTATAAAACTGCAATCCAGTTCCAGCGATTTAAATGCCGTCAGTTTGGCGCGCTGCACCGTGATGTCATTGTCAACGATCATATTGATGCAATGTATATTGTGGAGTGTTATTTATAAAAACTTTTATGTTTTATTTCTAATTTTTAATATGGAAGGAGGTCAAAAACCACTTAATAAATACTGTATTGTACCTATGTGCAAAAAAAACGATAAGAAATGCAATTGATGAAGTGTTTCTTCAAATGCGCCTAGCAAAACAAAACAAAAAAAATTGCCTCGTACTACCTAGTCAGCGTAGTGTGGGCGGTAAGGTTTCCGCTCCCCGTTTTTCCGATCTGGGTTTAAATCCCCGCAGTATCAGATATTTTTACTTATTTTTATCTGCAGAAATTGTTGAGCATGACTTTTTATTCAACTTAATTTGTACATAATTCTATTGCATGAAATAATATTTAAAATAAATCACATTACTTCTAACAGAAACAACAAACACAATTTCGGCCAATTTATTAACAACGACTTGATTGTATCTACGGTTCTCTCTCAATGAGCAGCGATTCTCTCTCAATGGTAATGAAACTCAACAATTGTGCTCCAGGCCCGGACAATATAAACTACTCGATGCTCAACCATTTGCCACCCAATAGACTTGAAGCTTTCCTGTACATACGTAACAGAATTTGGAACGAAAGAATACATGTTGAATCTATGAGATTGGCAAAGGATTGTCCCAGTATTGAAAATAGGTAAAATCCCTAAGCTGATATCATCCTATAGGCCTATCTCTGAAAATATTATAACGACTAGTTCAAAGACGGTTGGACTGTTATTTATAACTAGGGTTCGGATCTTTATGATCAAAAAAATAAAGAAATAAGCAGGCAATTATGACATTAAAAATGGGTAAATTTGACCTAAAAATGGCAAAATATGACCAAACATTTAAATTTACTATACAACTTAACATGCTTAGTTATAAATCATTTATTTTATCTATTAATGCCGCTTTCATGTAGACAGTATAATTTGCATCCGTGCACTCGCTGCACCATTGGTAAATTAAATTTTAAATCGTTTTGTTGAAGTCACTTTAATTTCAGATAATTTACAGAATAGAACTCTTTCATCTGCACTAAAATACTCCTCTCTAACTTCCCTTCCTTAACTTCGCACTTTCAGAAAATTTTATTCCGTAGGTCTCCTCACTGATCCATTGCAGATTTAACGATGACTGAGGATATTTCATTGAGATATTGACGCGGATCGACACAGGCATGCGTCTGCTGCATTGTCGAGATTAAAAGGAGGGTGGAAGATTTAGAGAGTGACAATAATGTATAACTTTAATTCTTGACTGGTGAATTCCCCCACATGTATAGCATAAGTACAGCTCTGTGAATAATTATCTTAATTTATTCTCATCTATATCTAGGGAATTCCCGGTAGTATTAAAAAACTATCACATGCGTGATTTCTGATACGATTTCTGATATGACGCATGAACTTGGTTGTGCAATTATTACTTTTACCAAACTAGTTACAAAGTAGAAAGGAAACATTGTGATGCAAAAAAGAAAATATCGCATGACAGCAACTGTAAAATAATTTCAGCAAAACAAATACAGAACCAAGTTCGCACGTGTCAGCGAATTGAAATTTCCTTGTGTGGAAATTTCTCTTTTTTTTTTTTTTTTTTTTTTTTTTTTTTTTTTTTAACTGCTTAATGTGGTGGTGTAACGGATAGCGTTCTGGCCTCGCATTCTGGAGGACGACGGTTCGAATCTCCGTCCGGGCATCCAGATTTGGGTTTTCCATGGTTTCCCAAATCACTCCAGGCAAATGCCGGGATGCTTCCTTAAAAAGGCCATAGCCGAATTCCTTCCCATTCCTAGCTCCCATCCTTTCCCGTCTTTAAAGACCACGCTGTTGAGAGACGTAAAGCAGCTAAAAAAAAACGAACCGCCGTCCTCCCGAATGCGAGGCCAGAACGCTAACTGTTACACCACTACGCTCGGTGGAAAGTTCTCGGGCCTCCCACCGGGGGAGCTCTTCAACACGATACGACGTTTCGGAGCCGCTCTCCAACTCCGTCTTCTCGCGAAGGAGTAGCCACTGCTACAGTGACAGACTATTTAAGGTGCTAAAAAAGATACATAGATTAAAATTTTGTGTACGACAGAGAGATTCATGTAGGCCCACTTTCCAACAAAATAAAATTTTAGTACTCTATGCTTTGTATATTACACTCCTGGAGTCAGTGCATACAAAACTTAACAAATGCAGCATCACAACCATGGAATAAGATGCGAAGACAACTGTTGTCGTGGGAGTAAACAATTTGCGGGAAGAAAAAAACCTTTAAAAAATGGGTAATATTTAACAATAACCTCCAGCAGGAAATAAAATTGTTAAGAGGCTCTAAATTTAAAAGCTAATTAAAAACATACTTCATTTCATACGATAAATCTGTTGTATTAATGATTTTCTGTGAAATGCTTGTAAATAGTTTTGGAGAACTTTTACATTTAAATTAATTGTAATTTGAATTCAGATGTAGTAATAATACATGCTGTTAAAATATTATTTTCATATTAATGTATATACTTTGTCATGTTCAATTCTCTACGCACTACAGGTAATGGAAATAAAAAAATTCTAGCTATCTCTATTTAAGAATGAAGTTTTTTTGTCTGCTTTTCCTTCCCATCTCAACCCCTTCCCCATTACGTGTTTCTGGAAATCCTTTGACATATAAGAAAGAGAGACATTCTAGAAGCCTTGTGAAGGTGATCGTTATTGCTGTTGATACCAGGAGCTGAACAGCGGACCAGACGGAAGCATTCCGTGGTTATATTTATGCCCGTCCCAGCGGGAGGCAGAGGGGACCGCGGATGCTTTCCACAAAAATTCTGCCGCCGTGTCATCCCATACGGACCGCTACTTGTAAAGGACGCCATTACCACAGTTTTGACGGATCTCTTTCTGCGCTTTCACTCGCCCCGCTCCCGCGAGCTCGAGAAAAAGTCCGGTCCTACTCTTCTTTCATCCCGACAGAATTATCACGGGGTAGCCAGCTACCAGAAGGGGGTCCGCTTTTTCGTAGTTGTCGCCGTAGAGAGATACGGCCACGAGAAGACTTTTTTGACGCAACATTTTGTTATGCAGCGCCCGTGTCGAAGGGGCAACATCCCATAATGTATACCGTAACATTCCCGCGCCTGAGTTATAACAACGTCAGCACAACCACCACTATCACAAATATGCATCTCTTGTTCACTTTTTTGCCAACCGATATTTCTTTTTTTATTGCTAATAAATCGAACGATCCCAATCGGATTTCGGATAACTGTATGCATAATTTAGTATTATGAATAAGTATCCCGCTCAGCTTCATAACTTTTGTACATGACGTTATAATGATAATAGGATTACGGAATAACAAATAATAAGCTCGGGGAACGATCCGCTGAATGAAAACGGTAAACTCTGTGCTTAGCCAGAGCGTGAAATATTAACTTCAGAACAAGTAATGCCATCAGCGTTTCGACCAATTAAATCAGTCCTATCACCCATATTTTTTTTTCCGGTTTATCTTGGTGCGTACAGAAATATAACGGTAACGACACTCGTGTTCCCTGGTATTCAAATGGAATATAATGACGCTTATTTATCCCTCGCTGGCTGGTGTGAATAACCGTACAATGACAGAGACGCTTCTTAACCTGAATAGGCATCAGTTGAAATACGACATCCGTAACTACTGAGGGTTTGAGTTACAGCAAAGATCAGCACTAACGATTTGGAGGGTCTTTACTGACATGTTCCATCACCAAAGAGGTCAGCAGGTAAAAAGTATTCTTTTGCAGACACATTAAAGTTAATTTCAGTTCAGAATTTATAAACCTTATCTTAACCTTTTAAATTACGGTATAACGAATAAATAGCACATACTTCAAAAACGACGTTCGCTGAACACAACAATGCGTTTTGCAGATATGTACAACTTTGCTTTCAATGGTAAAACCAGACTATGTTGAACGTGAAAAATATACGTGTTTTTGCTGTTTTTTGTTCCTGGCTTTATCCTAGTCGACGTCGAGGTCATTAGGGGCGAAAGAGAATGGGGCCAGGAACGGGACGTAATATGGCCATTGTCATTTTTAAGGAACCATCCCAGCATTCTCCTGGAGTGATTTCGAAAAAACATGGAAAACCGAAATCTGAATGGCGGGACTGGGATTTCAACCCACACTTTTCCGAATGTCAGGCTAAAGCGTTACCGCAGACGCACGTGGGTAGCAAACTTTTTTGAGTGTGGGAAGATGGTTTACATTAATTACAGAAGTTGGTAACTACTGGAGTAACCTATGCTTCATTTAAGCACTTGGCTTTTAAGCCTTTGTGATTCTGGGACGCAACAAAGAAAGTTTTTTACCAAAGCTACCTCACCAATGTGGAAGTGTACCTTGATACGCTGTTCGGTAATTAATTCGTCCTGTCGTCAATTAGTGATGGTTACCTTTAATTACTTCGTCCTCCAATTTCACTGTTCACTGTCGTTGGTTCCCAGAGGGTTTTACCTTCCCCCAAAAATTAAATAACTACTTATTTGATTGTATTTGTTTCATGAAATGACTACACCGACGAATCAATCTTCATATTTATTTGTCCGTCAGCTCCACAGCAACATTACACTATGATAAGGCGATAGACTCGTCCAAAGATACTAAAGCACAATATAAATATTTCATAAATTAAACTCACAGACGACTGAAAAAGACAACAACTGACAATGACAGACAGCTAACTTTGCTCGCTATCGTCGCGCGTTCAAATAGACGCTACAGAAACGTCCAGAAGGTCAGACGATAATACTGTACTTGATCGTATTACATATCATTTACACAATTTCTCTCCATTATACAACGTTCATTTACATGAGGAATAAACAAATTCATAATTACACAAAAAATATACAAATCCACAATTAATCAACTCCCACCTTGCTATACATGATTCTTAAACACTGGGACAGAGAACTGTTACAACCTATACGATGTACCGTTCCCGAACAAGAATCTATACTTCGGATGAAACAAGACGTCAGATTATATATGTGATAACGACAACATGTTTTTATCAAATCGAAATGAATTTGTCCCATTTGCACCTTTGCTGTAATTGATTGTTCACGACAAAATGAATAAGTTAAGACAGCATCTGTAGCTAATTATACAGAATTTTAAATTAGTGAGAATATCCCAGTTAACACGTGTGCATACTGTCCGATATTGCAGTGTTGTGATCAAGCTAACATAAAATAAATAGCACCAATCTTTCCGCTCACTGACGTTACAACTATCTTCTAGGCGCAAAAGGATTTGTGACGAGAGATGGTATGTTTGTTTTGAAAGACTTTGCTGTTTATATAGGAGTAACCGTACACACTGTCTCTCAGGATAGTCACCAGTATCTAAAGGTAATGACCCAGTGTTGTGTAACTGACAAAACACTCCTGGTGTAACCTTCAATAGACTGTACTATTCTACGTTCTGTCATACATGGTATATACCAAAAGTAGTAGGACTGATTTAAAAAAAAAAAAAAAAAATATTGAAGATATCTTTACAATTCCTTAATCCTCTTCGAAATAGCACCCTTAGGCAGCTACACACCAACAATTACGCTGCTGCCATTGGCCATACGCCTTCTGAAAGTCAGTTTCGGGGACGCTGTTGAGAGCCCTCGTCGATGCTGCTTCAACGTCCTGGATTGAGTCAAACCGCTGTTCCTTCAGCTGCCTTTTCATCCATGTGAGTAAGAAAAGTCAGATGGAGCCAAATCAGGACTGTAGGCGGGATGCAGCAACGCGGTAATGTCAATTCGGGCTAACAGTTGGCTCATGACGGCGCGCCTTGGCACGGCGCATTGTCGTGATGCAGAGTCCAGTTGGCGGAGATGACTGGTCGGACGCGATTCACTCGGTCTCACAGGCGGGCTGACACTTGCACGTAAAAGTTCGAATTGACAGTTTCCCCAGGGGAAACAAACTCCTTATGAATGACCCCGCGACGGTTAAAAAACACGATCAGCATTGTCTTGATCTTTGATTTGCTCATGCGAGCCTTCATTGGACGGGAGGATGAAGAAGGCAACTGTTGGCCCAATTCAGCGTTGCCATGTTGCTGCACGCCGCCTACAGTCCCAATCTGGCTCCAACTGACTTTTTTTTTTATTATTCCCACGGATGAAAAGGCAACTGAAGGAACAGCGGTTTGACTCAATCCAGGACGTTGAAGCAGCATCGACGAGGGCTCTCAACAGCGTCCCCGAAACGGACTTCCAGAAGGCGTACGGCCAATGGCAGAAGCGTAATTTTTGGTGTGTAGCTGCCTAAGGGCGCTATTTCGAAGAGGATTAAGGAATTGTAAAGATATATTCAATATTTTTAATCAGTCCTACTAGTTTTGGTATATACCTGTATTTCTTCCAATTTGTTTACAGACACTGCTCTAAAAGCAGTTAAGACTCCTGAAACAAACAACATTCCTAAAATTGGAAACAATGGAAAACATTTTAATTTTTAAACTTAGCTTCTCTTTTATCATTCTCCATGTTTCGTAAGTTTTAATTTCTGAACCAAAAAAACTCACTGTGGTTGGTTAAAGTCAAACTTTTTTGTTCAGTACTACGCATCGTCGATAGATACCATTAGTAGTGGGAAAGGACCGGAGGAAGGACAGGGAAAGAATTCGGCCATGGTAATTTGAAGGAACCATCCCGCCATTCGCCTGGAGTGATTTGAGGAAACCATGGAAAACCTAAATCTGGATGGCCGGAAGGGAAGTCGAACCCACGTCCTACCGAATGCGATGCCTTATATTATCGCTCACCCACCACGCCACGTTACGTCAAACGTTAATCCCTAATAAGCCAGAGGAAACAAAAGGAATCCAGACAGCAAAGCTATCATCAATTGAAAGGTTGATTACACCTATGTCCGGGTGCCCGGTTTTAATTAAAATTTATTGACCGCAACGATGCAGTCATATACTGCAAGGAAATAAATGGCAACATTCCGTCGATCCACTGTTTTCGGGGAAGATTTTGAAAGCCAATAAATATTCGACGCTTGATGGAAAAAGAATGTAGCTTCAATTTTACTGACGAGGATTTTTTTTTTTTTTTTTAAATACATTCCTGGAAATTGAAATAAGAACACATTGACGCCGGTGTGTAATACCCACCATACTTACTCCGGACACTACGAGAGGGCTGTACAAGCAATGATCAAACGCACGGCACAGCGGACACACCAGGAACAGCAGTGTTTGCCGTCGAAGGGCGCTAGCTGCGCAGCGGTTGGGCACCACCGCAGTCAGTGTCAGCCAGTTTGCCGTGGCATACGGAGCTCCATCTCAGTCTTTAACACTGATAGCATGCCACGACAGCGTGTACGTGAACCGTATGTGCAGTTGACGGGGACTTTGAGCGAGGGCGTATAGTGGGCATGCGGGAGGCCGGGTGGACGTACCGCCGAATTGCTCAACATGTGGGGCGCGAGGTCTCCACAGTACATCGATGTTGTCGCCAGTGGTCGGCGGAAGGTGCACGTGCCCGTCGACCTGGGTCCGGACAGCATCGACGCACGGACGCACGCCAAGACCGTCACATCCAACGCAGTGCCGTAGGGGACCGCACCGCCACTTCCCGGCAAATTAGGGACACTGTTGCTCCTGGGGTATCAGAGAGGACCATTCGCAACCGTCTCCATGAAGCTGGGCTACGGTCCCGCGCACCGTTAGGTCGTCTTCCGCTCACGCCCCAACATCGTGCAGCCCGCCTCCAGTGGTGTCGCGACAGGCGTGTATGGAGGACGAATGGAGACGTGTCGTCTTCAGTGATGAGAGTCGCTTCTGCCTTGGTGCCAATGATGGTCGTATGCGTGTTTGGCGCCGTGCAGGTGAGCGCCACAATCAGGACTGCATACGACCGAGGCACACAGGGCCAACACCCGGCATCATGGTGTGGGGAGCGATCTCCTACACTGGCTGTACACCTCTGGTGATCGTCGACAGGACACTGAACAGTGCACGGTACATTCAAACCGTCATCGAACCCATCGTTCTACCATTCCTAGACCGGCAAGGGAACATGCTGTTCCAACAGGACAAGGCACGTCCACATTTATCCCGTGCCACCCAACGTGCTCTAGAAGGTGTAAGTCAACTACCCTGGCCAGCGAGATCTCCGGATCTGTCCCCCATTGAGCATGTTTGGGACTGGATGAAACGTCTTCTCACGCGGTCTGCACGTCCAGCACGAACGCTGGTCCAGCTGAGGAGCCAGGTGGAAATGACTTGGCATGCCGTTCCACAGGACTACATCCAGCACCTCTACGATCGTCTCCATGGGAGAATTGCAGCCTGCATTGCTGCGAAAGGAGGATATACACGGTACTATTGCCGACATTGTGCATGCTCTGTTGCCTGTGTCTATGTGCCTATGGTTCTGTCTGTGTGATCATGTGTTGTATCTGACCCCAGGATGTGTATATAAAGTTTCCCATTCCTGGGACAATGAATTCACGGTGTTCTTATTTCAATTTCCAGGAGTGTAGATTCTAACGCACTGAAATACAGCTGTAAAATATTTCTACAGGTACAACCGTTCCCTATTTTAATTAAATAAGAAGTTTCTTAACAGCCTGCTAGAGAGGCGCAGCGTACGGAATCGGGGAGGTACAACGGGACCGGGCAGAAGCCCAGTCCCCCCCTTATATCGACCGTCATGACTGCGGTTTTTAGGCTGTTTTCCGCAGCCATTGAGGTGAATGCCGAGTCAGTCCCCAATCTCCGCTCCAAAAACTAGACATTTCTCAAACAAAAAATACACTTATAACAGGCTGAACATAGTTTCACATTTCACAGACAAATACAGTAGAGCGCTGATAACCCAAACTAATTGGGACCGAGGGTGGTTCGGATTTTCGATTTCTTCGGATTTTGATCTGTATATTTTCGGTTCATATAGTTTTTATTTAGGTACATTATAATTATACATATCCCAAGAAGTCTCTTATTTTCTTCTGCTTCATGTTGGAAACACTTATGTGCCCCTTTAGAAGATGAACAAGAGGCTATTATAGGCGAATAATTGTTGATACAAGATATTACAGGCAATAGAACTCACCAGTATAGCAAATCAATATCAAAGGCGAAGGATGAACACGGTGGTATCTGATTTCTTAAAGAAACTCAAAACTACCGGCACATTGAAAGAATTATTGTTGTCGCGTCGCGGGTACAACAAACATTCAGCATCGAAGCCAGTGTCTGGTTGCTTGAGAGGATATTGCGGTGATAATTCAATTTTTTTTAGTTATGGTTTCACGCCTCGGCGACGTCGAGGCGGTATGGGAGTGGGGACAAGGAACGAGAAGGAATTCGGCCTTGGCCTTTTGAAGGAAGCATCCCGTCATTCACCTGAAGTGATTTGGGGAAACCATGTAAAAACCAGATGTGGATGCCCGGACGGGGATTCGAACCGAAGTCCTCTCGAATGCGAGGCCAGAGCGCCGCTCACCCACCACGCTTGATCGATAATTCAATAATAAAAGCAAGCTGTAAAACTCATTGTTCCTATATAGTTCTTTGTCAGAGGAAATTCCGAACAAAACATGTGCAAAGGTGTACGATACTATAAATCTGTAAATAGAAAAAAAAAAATTGATGTTTCTGTAGAATAATGCACAATTCACAAAAAATAAATAAAAAGGTTATTCGGATAATTGACGTTCGGCTTATCGACGCTCTTTCTGTACTTTTAGTCCACCATTAGTATTTAGAACGACCTGACAGTACGAATGTAAAGCTTGGCGTCAGCAAGGGCATACGACGAATAACCAAATCTCTAAAGATAACCATGCAAACGGTGAGTAAAACGTAATGGTAGCAATCCCCATTATGTTGGGAAAAGGTGATGTAAAACAAGTTCATTCCATCCGTACTGTGGAGAAGTTTGGGATTTAACACAGGCCTTTGGTACAGTATATATATAATAAATGACGATTAGTAACTGTGCACCACCACCTATCCCACCATGCTGACTAAACCCTGAATGATGAAACTTTTTTCCACCACCCGAAACTCGAATCATTAACTTTGTGTCGGTTGCCTGTCACTCCCACCTCGGCCAGAGAAGGGAGAGTTATATAGGCATCCAGCCATTATCAGGAGCAATTTCACACCCCTTTACAAACTTTAAACGGGGTTACCTACTTCATCACTCTCTCTTCAAACCAGCCCTGTAAGCCATTTCATCTTGGTAAGATCACAACACCGCAGAAAATACGACAGAGAGCAATTTTGTATTAATACAATGAAAACTAACAAATAATTCGACGTATAATTTATCTCACAAAAACTGACTTGACGGAGATACTGTTCTTTACGTCACAGAATGACGAGAAGGCTTCAGAAAAGCTGCTCCTGACGAATTCAGGACTTTTTACGGTTTCAGTTTATTGCCATCAACTGTGAACATCCACTGTGTCGGAATAGCAATAAATCCGTGAAAACATTTGCTCAAAAAGGGGAAAAACAAAAAAACACGTGAGGCCAGAATTCTACGTTCAATCCTCCATCGTATGCTTTCATTTAATATTTCTGATATCAGAAGCACATAATCGTAGAATACTAGGGAAACCCGGGGTACAGTGGAGTACCGGGGCGGAATGAGGTTTGAAATTTTTCGGGGTCAGGGATGTAATGCCAGCGAACGGCAATAAGTAGAACCAGACCACCATATTACTGTTAAACTACGGCAGCCATGTTAGTCTAGTTTTCTCGAGTGGTAGTGTGTGAAGTTTTCGTTGTGTGGTTTTCTACTCCAGTATCGTAATTTCTGATGTTTTTGTATCCAAGGAAACTCCACATACTTGTTTACATCTCTAAATTAATTAGTGCATGCTTGAATTAAGTCCTTAGTTGCGTGTATGTTTCTTTACGTATTTTTCTGGACTGACTTACATCCCTAACCTGCTGGGGCAGAACGGGGAAGTACTCCTGCCTGCTCTTGGATGACAATTGACAACAGGACCTCTTTATTTCACGTTTCACCTGAAATTGTAATGCCTATACCGCTGTCTCAACAGATTCAGATACAAAAAAGTTCAGAAGCCACTATTAAGAGCAAGAAGAAAAATCAAGGATAAAACTATTTAAGAAAGAGAATAAAATTAAAAATGGAAAAAAACAAAAGTCCCAGAAGATAAATGTAAAAAGGATCTGAAGAACGAACCCAAAACTAAAGAGAGTGATTCTGAGGATTGTTCTAACTGTGAATGTATATCTTGCGGTGAATTTTACTCAAAGTCAGTTGAAGGTTGGGTCGCTTGTGCAAAAAATTGGGCACACAATTCCTGTGCGGCAATAGATAGCGAAGATGATGAGGCTATCCCAGTATGTGTTTTTTGTGAATAAGAAAAGGACACAGGCAATAAACTGCAGTTAAACATTTAAAGTCAGTTAAAACTAAATAAATAAAGAACAAACTTATTTTTCTGAATTTTCACAAGGGGGGAAAAATTATTGTAGGCCTGCTTTTGTTTTCTTACAATATTATTATATTTTTGTGATTATTATATTATAATGTGTTCATTTGCAGCTCTTAATTTTTGTATTTTTAAAACATTTTCAACTTGGTACCCTGTTCCTTCATACGATACTAACAGGTGCGTATGAATTTTGCTATTAATCTTGCGAGGAAAGAGAAAAAAAATTACCTCTTTAGGCGTCTAGCAGTGAACCAAGCTGCCACTCGATAATTAGATCGCGCCTCTATCGAATATCCCGCCCCATTACTTCAGTGACAGTTAGCGGATGCATTTTGATTATTTTGTAAGGACGGTCTTTAGGGTCATTACAGATGGAATATGCTAAACAAATGTCACCATCTGCTTGCAGAGCTCTCTACTAAAAATTCCGGTGATTCTCTATATTTGACTTTCAAATACAAGAGGCAAATCAGTGATCCTTCGCCACAAGGTTTGCTCGACAAATGAGAGGCGAGATTCGAACTTGCGTTGGTGGCGCTCTCCCATCCCGCCGACCAAATTGCTGGGCTTCTGGAAGAACTTTTACGATGAAGAAACGCTGGCCTTGGAAGGAAAACAATGATGGTGGGAATTAGTTTTGGAATCCGAGGTGGCCGGTGGCGCTGCGGGCCAGTCGCAGCGTGGCTCCACAGATAACGCGCCCCCGCTGCGCTCCCACATTCCTCCCGAGGGCCTGACTACGCCGCTCAGCAGCAATCCGCATACCGTCTGCAATCTCATCTTATTTATGCCATGTCAGTCATTCACCTAGTTGCAATAGTATTTTTATTACTCTAGTGTATATATCATATGATTAATATTATTATTTACTTTTTTAATAAGGACAGTACAAGAAGAACTCGATACTTAATCACAACAACCCAAGGCAGCACGTGAACCGGCACCCCTGCTTAGGTGAGGCCAGTTCTCCAGTCCCTTCGGTACATTGTTAGGCCAGAAACCAAACATAAACGTGGAGACAACAGACCTCACTTGAAAAAAACTTGGTGATAAGGCCATTTAAATTCAATAGTTCTCTACACAATATAAACTCAGCGGTGTGTTTTCCTTTACGTGACAAACGACAATTCCGTTACTGTAGTACTGTATTTTGTAATATTACCCATTACACAGGAAACGACGAAGCTGTCCTAAAGAACAAGGGGCAAGGCGAAATCGAATGCACCTCTGCTACAGCCAACAAGCTGTTAGGAAACACGAAATGAAATAAGGAAAAAGGAAGAAAGGAAGAAAGGAAGGAAGAAAGGAGTAAAAATCGGTAAAAATATTTGAATGGTGATTGGTTTCCATAAAATTTTTAACTAACGGAGGAATCAACTTTCTGCCTCTTGCTGTTCATCATCCGTTTCCACATGTCCACTTTCTCACATGAAAGGTATTGCCTTCTGTAATAAAAACATCTTAATTCCAGTGCTTTACACGAATTGTGCTTGTCAAATATCACAGCTATCCTGCAAGCATTCGAGGAAAATCTGCTAAATTCATATTCCATATGCTGATGGCTGATGCGACACAAGGTTGAATTTGAGAGTAATCATATAAAAATACGGGACTTGTAACAGAATCCGCAAAGCCTTGCCGCTAGCAGCCAACGCGGTTTTCAGAATGCACGGACACAATATTTAAACAGTTTGACTTTTTGAAGACATAACAATAAGAACGCACAGTATCCTTTAACGCAGTTGTATTGCACAGCATATACTTCAATTGAGAAGTAGAGTGATTTCAGAGAGGCGCATCTTTACAAATCTCTCAAAACTCATCTCAACTGTCATTATATAATCGATTTAAGAACAGAATTATGTGCTAAATAAACCAAGATATTCAGTAATACAGACCCAACCGCACTGAGGATGCTACGCATCCGACGAGAGAATTTATAAATTTTCAAAGAAAAAAAAAAAAAACTGTGGGGCAAATCGATATCACATCCAGATATCGATATATTCTAAACGACATTCTTTAAATTGTGATCGTGAATGTCATTCACCAAACGGCCGAATAATTTCTTTACATAAGGCTTATTTTTATTTTTATTAAAAAAGTTCTTTCATTTGCTGAGGCAAATATTGCTTACGCAGATTTTTATAATTTCTGCATTTAGGTATCATGAACATTGCAAACAATATATTTTATTTTTTATGTCGATATTAGGATAGATACAAACGCTCTACAGCGAGAAGGAGATATAAAGGGTTCGGTAAACATTGAAAAATAAATCTTAGGTAAGCAGTGTGTATCATTTTTCATTTTATTGACTCTTAACATTTCCTTGAAAGGATTTGATTTCAAATAAACAGCATTAATGGTTTGCTTGTTGCAAAGTAGCGTAAAACGTTTTTAAATGAAGTAGGAATCAAATCCTGGAAATAAAGCTGTACGGGACACCGTTTGGGAGATATTTCATTTGCAAAAATCGTTTCAGAAATGCGGAATCTATAAAACTGATAGGTTATTGTATTCAATGCTACACAAAGCAAATGTATTAAAAATTTGTCGTTTCGGGCGCCACAGACTTAAACCAAGCCATCAAGTACAGAGGGGCCGGGTTCACCTGCGCCCCGCACAGTGCGGTACGGTACGAGAGCGATGTATGGCAGTTGTCTGGCGCAGACGAAGCGTGTGACGAGTTATTCATGAGAGCCGGTGATCTACGGTTTAATTCAAGCGGCTGCTGCCCCCTCGCACCCGTTGATTTAATTATGGTAAATACGCATAAATCCCCGGGCGGCGATGGGCAGTGGGGGTAATCTGGCCGCGACAAACACCATTCGTACGGCTCGCCTGATAAATGATGGACTCGGACTCAAATAAACCCGCGGCTCTCGGCGGTACACAGGTATCGGACACCGACCTTTTTGCAGAGTTGCACGTAAACTCAAATGAAACCACTCTCATACAGAGGAGGTACTAAAAACAGTTGTAATGGGACGTCATTTAGTATAACATTTTAGTATTAAAATCGTGTAAGTATGTTAGGTTTCGCAGCAGTCAGACGTCAAGTTAGCACGTCCTGTTTGTTCGACTTTCTGCCGATCGACAGTTCAGGTTGCAAGTTACACGTGCGCTGCTTAGCATGTAAGCTAATACTTTACCAGCAAGCTAGAATACATGGATCACTCTCACTTCCTCACTGTCGGGCAACAAGTTATCAGCTAGGCCTCGGACTAGATAGTCGCTGCACCAACCTTACCGTATACTGTAGGGCTAAGTCTCATCCCTATGTTCATTATCAGGGGTTACAGAATACCTCTTTATCCTGTACATCATCAGCTGTAGTTGGTATACGGTTTAGTACGGATTAAACAAAGTTTCCTGTAGAGATTGTTTGATTCAAGTAACCCTTTGCTGTCCGCTCCCTCTCCTAGATGCAAGCTCAACCCTCGATGGTCGTGTTTGTTTAGCAGTACAAGAGAAGAGGATCGGTCAGAAGAACAAGAACTCAAGAGCTGAAGATACATGAAGATAGTCTACGCGAGTCATAGGGCATCGTAAGGAAAACCTCATTGAACCCACGTGTCAGTCATCCAAACACACCCCACAATCATAACCCCCGCCAAACAGCTATTTAAGTTATGCGGATTGTTATATGAGAATTTAGGCTTAATATAGGCTTCTCTAGTCCCTAGAGTAAAATTGATCAAATCAACAAGTTTTCACTATTCTGGGAATTTTGTTTATTGTCTTTGGCTAACACAGTCTTCGAAATAACGGTTTCAAATTAAAAATTATCCAGCAAAGTAATGATCTTAAAAGTTATATTCTTGCAGGTAAATTGTGGCTAAAGTATTTTAGCGATTCTCTGACAAGCTGTTGGGAGAGCTGAGAAGTTCATATCAGCCATACAGAGGATTTTTTTTTTTTTTCCGTGACGTGGATAGTTTGTGGGAAAGTCAGAATGGATAAATACTTTATTACATACTTTGTTAGCATTTTCGATTACTGAGCAAAATAAAAATAATCATCCTTTGCCTAGCAACAAACACAAGCACATTTGTTTTTTTCCCCTGTATTTAAAGAGGAAGAGTCACGAAACAATAATTTGTCTGAGATTGCTTTAGACATTAAGATTTTTAAGCAAACTGTTGCTTGTTACTGAATCGACAAAGACTTGTACCAAATCAGGAACTGCACTCGCCACATCCACTGGATGTTCATTATTTTCGGTTTAACACGATTACTGAAAATAGTTCCACTAGTCGCTTTTCATGTTTCAGCAGATATTCTAAGAATTAATTGTTGTTACCAATAGATGCCATCAGATTAGACATCTCTTTGCATAAATGATCCTACAAGAATTGTCATATAGCATTTGTAATTTTTATTTCAATGTAACCTAATAGAACAATGTTTTCACAAGCAGGTGTGTCCTGGTCAGTGAGAACTGTTAAAATCTGATAAAAACCTTTCCCTAATTTCCCTGTGAGCATTTTGGTGGCCAAGAAATTTTGTCACTCATATCGCATCCAATTTGCATTAATTTCAGTTTATTTCTATGACAGTTATCTTTCGAATGTTTATTGGGTTACATCAGAAGGTGGACTGAAAACATGTTTCTACAACTGAAGCGAAGAAGCGTGAATAAAATAGGTAACAACCTTCGATCAGGGTCTATGATTGCACTGGCCTGGAATGACTGGGAAAACACTGAAAACTGAACTATGGATAGCAGAACGTAGAATCAATGTCGCGTCATCTCTAATGCCAGGTCGACAGATGCAGCAGGAAACCAAAATTGAACACAGACATCTATAACGGAGATAATAATGAACGTCTCAGTTACCTCAAAGCGCACTATTGCTACATTTAAGTCGACTGATAGATTGTTCGGTGAATTAGCGAAGAGAAACGAGGGAAGTGTTTTTAATAGTAGAGATAGCAGTAGAAGGGGTAACGGTTGAAGGATACAAGAAAAGGAAAAAAAAAAAAAAAAAAGCGAAAGTGGCTGACGTAAATAATGGAGCAGATGACGCGGGATACGACAGAGATACGAGCAGATAGCTCCGCCTGTATAGGGGAAGAATTAATTGGAAACATTTGTGAAACAACCCATATCTGCAGCGTAATTGCGTTTGCCAGGACTCAGATATTAATCAGCGAATAATTAAGTGGCCTTATAATTAGGAATAAATAATTATTCTCATAATGAAGTGACGGCCAAGTTCATTAACGTTAAGCGTATGTAGGCAGTCCTTGTTAGGATAGGCAGCTAACGGTGGACTGGACGCAAAGTGATGATTATTAACACGACGTCTTGTAACAGGCTACTTTGTAATGACTTCTATTGACACAAGGACAACGTAACTACTTTCTGCGATACCACCGAATTCCTTCCTGTGAAACAAAAGAGTGAAATTATCGTTTGACTAAGAAAAGTGAACTTGTATGACAATCACTTTCTCCAAAAAGTAATAAGCCCAAAGAGAATAAGAGACCCATCAGGCGCTGGTGGTATAGGTGAGGTCCATATATTTTCCTTGTTAATTATTTGTTAGTAATCGGCAGCTGGTTTAAAATACACCGATAGCTACTAACTACATCGGAGCATCTGTAAATAAATGAGCACATAAATAAAGGAAGGCTTGGACAGCAGTATTTAAGGTTCTCCTATAGCAGCACAACAAAACGATCGGCTCCTTCTACTCAATTACCACTCTAGTACACAATCAGATTCTTTTTCTCCAAGTAGTAACTGTTTGTAATGTCGTAATGAAAAGCGCAAAGCCATTTCTGAATTACATAAGTCCACGAGATAAACAAACAGAGAACAAAGTAAATCAGGTTTATTTTATTTTTATAGGCTATGGTCAGATAAAATGCAGGAAGAAATGAGTGATTAAAGTACGGATAACCTTTTTGATAATTCCGGTCCTCTTACATTGAACGAAAGAATTTACTTCCTCGTTAATTTAACAACAGTTGGTTATGAGATTATTCACGCGTGTCTTTCAAGAACCATAAAAAAAACCAACCTGATGGAGACGCCAGCTTAAGGAAACAATAAAAATTTCTTAGATGTCATCAACATGGTGTGAAAATGGCCAGTTCAACAGCGTAAGTTTCTAACTAAACACATTTGTACACTAAGACTAAGAATGTTTGGAGTATCAATACCATCAAATTTTTGCCATGAATAATATCTCTTGTCAAAAACTTACTATTAAAAAAGGACCTTCTTCAACCGATCACCGTACCTGGTGAGTGAGCGATGATGCTCGAACTTGGTATTGAGATTAGAATGTTCCTCTAGCCATCCAGAGTTTCACCATGGTCTCCCGAAATCACTGCAGGCGAATGGCGGGACTGTTCCTTCAAACGGCCATGGGAGTTTTCCTTCCAGTTACTTTCCCATCTCTAATGATATCGATGTCGACAAGGCGTAAAGTTATATTTTTCCTCATTATTAAAATCGGGGCAATACATAAATCTATATATTTCTGGTGTCAAATTCAAGAGACTGGTAACAGTGGTTACCTGAGAACTGAAGATAGCTACATCAGTAAAACCGCCTTCAAAAAAACACACTAAAAATTTTAAAATAAGTTTATACCTTGCTCAGAAAAAAATAAATCCAAGTGGGCCATATTTTACATTACAATTATTGAAATTTTTACATCAATCAGTTGTTTTTTTTTTTTGTTTTTTTTTGAGTCGGTGCTAGCTGTCACATTGCGAGGAACGAATTACTGAACTTTATTTCGTGTTCGAGGCGACGTGAGGAGTACGAACGAAAATTCTGAATATTTTACAGCATGTAGTGAGGAAGATATTGTTTTTGTGGGAGACAGTTTAGGGGAACAAATTAGTATTTTAATCTGTGACTCGGCCCCGTTGGTCGTTGGGATGTATCTCTGGCCCTACAATGTTGGTTGGTAGACTGCATCTTGTGGTAAATGCTTTACGGATAGTATAATATCGGCGTATCAGCTGAATGTTTTGTTAAAACACATTTCTAGCATTAATCGTATGTATTAGTAATATGATTTTTAATGCATTATCGTCATGCCTTATTGTTTTTAATTTTTGTTTTCCTGCTTTGGTTGGCACGGACTCCAAAAATAACTGATTAATGTAAGAATTTGAATAATAGCAATGTAAAATATTGCCCATTTAGATTTATTTTCTTCTAAGCAAAGTATAGTGTTTTTTTGAAAGCGGTTTTTATGTTTTTTTAAACAATTATTTTATTATTTAAATTTTTATTGATATTATAGCTAATTTGTATTTAAATATGTCGCAGCAGCTCACATTGTGTGAATTTCCTGGTAGCTCAATGGTTAAAGCGCTTGCTTACAAAAAATTCTGGCTCAATGTATTACAACAATTCCCGGGGGGGGGGGGAGGGGTTGATTGTATGCTGTAATAAGGAATGTCAGTTTACATTTTGGCCCAGGCTGTTTTCAACCTAATCACAACGTCTGTTAAAGTTGCTGTTCGATAATCGAAACACGAATCATCCGCGCATTAATACATACCACATACATAAATCTGTCTATGGAATATATGTGTTTGTCCCGGCAACCCCCAGAAAATATAGATTTTTAATGGGTTTTCAAAACGTGAAGGCTTGGGTCGAAGTTAGAATCTGAAGTATATGTTGAGACATTCCCATTGAAGTCACACAAAAACTGCAGGTGCGTATAAAAACAATTGAGGGTGTGTAGAGGAAAAGAGTAGTCTGGTTTTTGTTAAAAACTAATGTGGACAGTTTCTCTCTTTGTTTTAAGTATATGTGCGCAAAGTTCCATCGAAATTGGAAAGAAGCTGTAGCTTTGTATAAAGAATATTTGCAAAAATTAAATGGGGTAAGGGAGTGAAGTGTTGGGTTTTGTAAACAGAATGTAGACAATCTGTTATTGTTTAAGTATTCCTGTGCAGTGTTCCATCCAAATCTGATAAAAACTGTAGGTTTCTATAAAGAACATTGGAAATTAAGAGGGTTGGGGGTAGAAGGGAAGAAGGGTTTGAAGTCCACAAACCAAATTTAAACAGAATTGATCTTTATATTTTAAAATATACATGTGCACAGTTCTTTCAGAATTGGATATTAACCGTAATGTACACAACATTAACAAAAATTAAGGGGTGGAAAGGAAGAGAGAAGTTTGGTTTGTATAAAACAAATGCAGGCAGTATTTTTTGATTTTTTAAAAGTATACATGTGCATATTTCATTTAAAATCTGATACCAACTGTGACTATGTATAAAGAACATTGACTGTATTTAAGGGGGTTGAAAGGGGGACGGGGATTGTTTTTTTTTTTTTAAAACTAATGTGGACAGTATTTTTCTTTGCTCTTTGTTTTAAAGTATAAGCATGTAAAATTCCATCGAAATCGGATTAAAATGTGTGTTTGTAGAAAAAATAAGAAGTATGAAGGGGGAGCGGGGTTGGTTTTTGGATTTTTTGGTCAGAAATCTTCTACATGAAATAAATACGTATAAGAACCAACTTTTATAGTGATTGATCAAACGGTGTAGACTGTAGCTTCTTATAAACACTGACAATGTTGTTGTTGTTGTTGTTTTTAGGGCTTTAGGGCGCGTCGACATCTAGGTCATTAGCGCCCTAGCAAGAGTATGGAATGACAATGTGGGTAGAAACACACTGCCGTCTGCATGGCCGACTGTAAATGGGTCGGCCACACAGACAGCACAATAAAATACAAAAAAGGTGGTAAAAACACAGCCCGCATGGTCGACTGTAAAGGGGTCGACCATGCGGACAACAAGATTGAGTTAAATAGAACAACAGTGGCTGTAAAATGGCATTAAATGCACAAACAAATAGTACTGGCTGGTTGGCTGTAGAGGAGCCAACCAGCTAAAACGAACACGGAATCAACGAACTGGCTGGCTGTAAGGGGGCCAGCCAGGGATAAAAAATATACATGGATTAGTGGATGTAGAAAAACCACCAAACCATTCTAAAAACTAGGCCGATCTCCCCAAAATTTTTGGACAGAGACCGGCCAAATTGCAAAATTTTAAAACCTTTCCCACATTGACATTGTTTAAAATAACGGCCAGATCGTTAGCTAAGCCAACATCCACCCTTACGTTTAAAAAAAGTACACAGTCAGTTAAAATGTGGCGCACCGTCACAGGTACGCCACAAGCATTGCATTCCGGAGGGTCCTCTCGGCGCAGAAGGAAACCATGAGTCAGAGGACAGTGCCCTATACGGAGGCGAGTAAGGAGAACCTCATCCCTCCTCGTCCGCTGGAAGGAGCTGCTCCACGGCTGAACGGTCGGTTTGACCAGCCGGAGCTTATTATGCTCTACTTCCAGCCACTGCCTCTGCCATGCTTCAAAAACAATTCTCTTCGCTACCGAGGCAAGGTCTGACTTTGGGACCGGATCAAAGTCGGTTTCGACCTTGTTGCAGGCTAATTTGGCAGCTGCATCGGCTGCCTCGTTCCCCCTGATTCCCACATGACCGGGTACCCAGCAGAATAAAACCTCCTTTCCACGTGATTGGAGGGAAAGGAGGGCGTCCTGGATGTCCTGGACTAGACGGTCTGCTGGGTACATGGTGCTAAACGTCTGAATACAGCTGAGGGAATCACAGCATATGATATACTTCATGTCGCGGCATACCTTCATACGCTGGAGCGACATTAGCAGGGCATAGCACTCCGCAGTGTAAACGCTGCACCTGCTATCCAACTTGTATGTATAAGTCGCTCGAAGGAACACAACGGAGCAACCCACTCCGTTAGCCTGTTTTAGACCCATCCGTGTACACCGGGGTAAAATCGCGATGGTGATTCAAAACATCTTTAAAAACATTTAGAAATACCCTGTCGGCGGTAAACAGTTTGTTGTACCGCGACAGGTCTAAAATCGTTCTGGGCCTCTTTAAAAGCCAGGGAGGAGATTTACTCCATCCCTGGTGATAAAAAGCGGGCAGTTCACATCCGTATTCTTCTAAAATAGCCTTTGTACGGTGGCTGAATGGTTTGGTCGCTCTGTAGCGATTAACATATAGCTGTTGAAAGTTTGGTCGCATCACTACGTCGTACACGGGACTACCAGGCGTTGTGGCAATATTCACATAGTGTCGCACCATGAGGAGATGCCGCCTGGTGGAAAGCGGCGGCTCGCCAGACTCGGCACAAATGCTCGGAATCGGACTAGTGCGGGTAAGCACCTGTGGCGAGCCGAATTCCTGCATGGTGGACACTATCAAGTATCCGAAGATAACTGTCCCGTGCCGAACCGTATACGATGCAACCATACTCGAGACGCGACCGTACAAAGGCTCGATAAAACTGTAGCAGGCAGGAGCGGTCAGCGCCCCACGACCTGCCACACAGACATTTTAAAAGATTAAGGGCTTTAAGGCCCTGGCTCTCACATCTTTTAGATGTGGTAGCCAGTTGAGCCTAGTGTCCTAAAATGAGGCCCAGAAATCTAATAGTGTCAGTAAAACGTAGAACGGTGGTTCCTCAGGGTAAGGTGGGGCTCTGATAAAAGGCTTCTTCTACGAGTAAAAAGTACACACCGGGTTTTCTCAGCGGAGAAAACGAAAACCGGTGTGCACTGACCATTCATCCAGCCTGTTCAACGCGAGCTGCAACTGCCGCTCTGCGCTTCTCAGGCTGGATGATGCAATAAAAATTAAGAAGTCGTCCACATATAAGGAGAACCGTAAGGGACTCCTTATGACGACTGATATGCTGTTAATCGCTATGGCGAAAAGGGTCACGCTTAAAACTGACCCCTGAGGGACACCGTTTTCCTGAATAAAAATCAGACACTTCACTACCGACTCGGTACCGGAAGCAACGACCAGATAAAAATGATTTTAAAAAACGGGGTAGGTTACCCCTAAACCCCATTCGAATGAAAAAAACAGTTACACGAATGGGGTTTTAGGGGTAACCTACCCCGTTTTTTAAAATCATTTTTATCTGGTCGTTGCTTCCGGTACCGAGTCGGTAGTGAAGTGTCTGATCTTTTTATTCAGGAAAACGGTGTCCCTCAGGGGTCAGTTTTAAGCGTGACCCTTTTCGCCATAGCGATTAACAGCATATCAGTCGTCATAAGGAGTCCCTTACGGTTCTCCTTATATGTGGACGACTTCTTAATTTTTATTGCATCATCCAGCCTGAGAAGCGCAGAGCGGCAGTTGCAGCTCGCGTTGAACAGGCTGGATGAATGGTCAGTGCACACCGGTTTTCGTTTCTCCGCTGAGAAAACCCGGTGTACTTTTTACTCGTAGCAGAAGCCTTTTATCAGAGCCCCACCTTACCCTGAGGAACACCGTTCTACGTTTTACTGATACTGTTAGATTTCTGGGCCTTATTTTAGACACAAGGCTCAACTGGCTCGCGCATCTAAAAGATGTGAGAGCCAGGGCCTTGAAAACTCTTAATCTTTTAAAATGTCTGTGTGGCAGGTCGTGGGGCGCTGACCGCTCCTGCCTGCTACAGTTTTATCGAGCCTTTGTACGGTCGCGTCTCGAGTATGGTTGCATCGTATACGGTTCGGCACGGGACAGTTATCTTCGGATACTTGATAGTGTCCACCATGCAGGAATTCGGCTCGCCACGGTGCTTACCGCACCAGCCCGATACCGAGCATTTGTGCCGAGTCTGGCGAGCCGCCGCTTTCCACCAGGCGGCATCTCCTCATGGTGCGACACTATGTGAATATTGCCACAACGCCTGGCAGTCCCGTGTACGACGTAGTGATGCGACCAAACTTTGAACAGCTATATGCTAATCGCTGCAGAGCGACCAAACCATTCAGCCACCGTACAAAGGCTATTTTAGAAGAATACGGATGTCAACTGCCCGTTTTTTATCACCAGGGATGGAGTAAATCTCCTCCCTGGCTTTTAAAGAGGCCCAGAATGATTTTAGACCTGTCGCGGTACAACAAACTGTTTACCGCTGACAGGGTATTCTAAATGTTTTTAAGGATGTTTTGAATCACCATCGCGATTTTACCCCGGTGTATACGGATGGGTCTAAGCAGGCTAACGGAGTGGGTTGCTCCGTTGTGTTCCCTCGAGCGACTCATACATACAAGCTGGATAGCAGGTGCAGCGTTTACACTGCGGAGTGCTATGCCCTGCTAAAGTCGCTCCAGCGTATGAAGGTATGCCGCGACATGAAGTATCATATGCTGTGATTCCCTCAGCTGTATTCAGGCGTTAGCAACCATGTACCCAGCAGACCGTCTAGTCCAGGACATCCAGGACGCCCTCCTTTCCCTCCAATCACGTGGAAAGGAGGTTTTATTCTGCTGGGTGCCCGGTCATGTGGGAATCAGGGGGAACGAGGCAGCCGATGCAGCTGCCAAATTAGCCTGCAACAAGGTCGAAACCGACTTTGATCCGGTCCCAAAGTCAGACCTTGCCTCGGTAGCGAAGAGAATTGTTTTTGAAGCATGGCAGAGGCAGTGGCTGGAAGTAGAGCATAATAAGCTCCGGCTGGTCAAACCGACCGTTCAGCCGTGGAGCAGCTCCTTCCAGCGGGCGAGGAGGGATGAGGTTCTCCTTACTCGCCTCCGTATAGGGCACTGTCCTCTGACTCATGTTTCCTTCTGCGCCGAGAGGACCCTCCGGAATGCGATGCTTGTGGCGTACCTTTGACGGTGCGCCACATTTTAACTGACTGTGTCCTTTTTTTAAACGTAAGGGCGGATGTTGGCTTAGCTAACGATCTGCCTGTTATTTTAAACAATGACAATGTGGGGAAGGTTTTAAAATTTTGCAATTTGGCCGGTCTCAGTCCAAAAATTTTGGGGAGATCGGCCTAGTTTTTAGAATGGTTTGGTGGTTTTTCTACAGCCACCAATCCATGTATATTTTTTATCCCTGGCTGGCCCCTTTACAGCCAGCCAGTTCGTTGTTTCAGTGTTCGTTATAGCTGGTTGGCTCCTCTACAGCCAACCAGCCAGTACTATTTGTTTGTGCATTTAAGGCCATTTTACAGCCATTTTTTATTTTACTCAATCCTGTTTCTGCATGGTCGACCCCTTTACAGTCGACCATGCGGGCTGTGTTTTTACCACTTTTTTGTATTTTATTGTGCTCTGTGTGGCCGACCCATTTACAGTCGGCCATGCAGACGGCAGTGTGTTTCTACCCACATTGTCATTCCGTACTTTGCTAGGGCGCTAATGACCTAGATGTCGACGCGCCCTAAAGCCCTAAAAACAACAACAACAACACATTGTCGTGTTTTTATAAGAAGCTACAGTCTACACCGTTTGATCAATCACTATAAAAGTTGGTTCTTATACGTATTTATTTCATGTAGAAGATTTCTGACCAAAAATCCAAAAACCACCCCGCTCCCCCTTCATACTTCTTATTTTTTCTACAAACACACATTTAATCCGATTTCGATGGATTTTACATCTTTACTTTACTTTAAAACAAAGAGCAAGAAAAATACTGTCCACATTAGTTTTAAAAAAAAAACAATCCCCGTCCCCCTTTCAACCCCCTTAAATACAGTCAATGTTCTTTATACATAGTCCACAGTTGGTATCAGATTTTAAAATGAAATATGCACATGTATACTTTTAAAAATCAAAAATACTGCTGCATTTGTTTTATACAACCAAACTTCTCTCTTCCTTTCCCCCTTAATTTTTGTTATGTTGTGTTCTTACGGTTAATCTCCAATTCTGAAAGAACTGTGGCACATGTTATATTTTAAATATAAAGATCAATTCTGTTTAAATTTGGTTTGTGGACTTCAACCCTTCTTCCCTTCTACCCCCAACCCTCTTAATTTTCCAATGTTCTTTATAGAAACCT
>JARYHS010013631.1:22999621-23132026 GCA_031002005.1 Vandiemenella viatica
TTCATCAGTGCGTCACAATCTCATCTTCCACACATGGCTCCCCTGGCATTTTGCCTTACGTGGTACAACAGACGTCAGATCTTCTGTATATCCTCCCCAAAAGTCAAATATAACGTAAGACAGATGCGTCTTAGTCATATCAAGAGCTTTTGAAGTGATGTTAGCGGAATACTAATTATGGTTACTGCTATGAGTTTTAGGTTGAAGTCGCTGTAGGCCGCACGTAAACAAGTTACGCAACATTATTCTATACCCACGCTGTCATCAAATCCGGAAATTATTGTTGTGACATTATTATTCTCTCTTCATTTAATGTTCACACTATGTATTTTTCGCCATTTTCCAAGGATTAGATTATTTTGAAATACTATTTTGATTAATTGGCGCAGAAAAATGTTCTCATTTAAACGTTCCATGTAAAAGAAGTAATATGAATAATTTTAAAATGAAACGGCTCAGTATAAGATCCAAGGAATACACAAAAATGAATTCCAGATTTAAAAAAGTTTTTATTGAAATATTAAAAAAAAATCAAAAATTTCTAAAGGTCACTTTGTACAACATACCTTCCTAACATGCACACACAACAGAAGCATCTGGTGTTCAGTAGTCCCTCATGTTTATATCTGCTATTCAGTAAAGATTAAATCTGCCGTGATTATTATTATTATTATTATTGTCATTGTAAGAGTATTAATTATCTTGGATGCACATTAATTAGCCATAACATATTAATTCATCAGCAGGTATCTATCGAAAAATTTTAAGCGGAAATAATTAATGTTTTATATGAATACTAGCCCCAAAGCCCGACAAAAATGACGGGTTTAACGGAGTGTTGTGGTAATTTATTTCTCTCCAGATGCTTAACTAAATGGAATTGTCATAAAATAAAACTAATTGTAATTGATTGTCCCTTGTGCTATAGCAAAAAGCTTCAGTTGTCAACCTGGTCCAGATTGCATTTCAGCCCAACCATAATCTCCGCAAATATTGCCGTTAGAAAAGCAAAGCTTCAATCACACACGAATTAATACATTCCCTGTATCGCATGTCAGTGTCATCATACATCGCGATATAAATTTGATCCAAAATCTTCACAGGTTCTTTCTTATTACCTGTGATGAAGATCTATATTTTAACGGCTGAAATAGCTTTCATCGGCTGAAATAATGACACCAGTGAAAGCGAAGGATGCTAAAATTAAATCTTAATTACTTACGTTATGCCACGTAATATTTAATTGTGGTTTGCGCCACATATATCGCGATCAATTCGGAACTTCTTTCATTCAAATCATGTAATATGTAATGATTTCAGTAAAAAAAAAAAAAAAAAAAAAACAACCGATAATTAATATTCCAATTTAAACAAAAGACATACTTTTCTTTCATGGTTCTGACAATTCATGTCTTAGCAATTGCTTAACTAAATAGAATTGTTATAAAATAAAATTCAATGTAATTTCTCGTGCCTTGCGCTGTAGCAAAAGGTTACTATCCGGGTCCAGGTTGCATTTCAACCCAGTCACATACTACGCTAAACTTGCCGCCAGAAGAACAATACTTCAATAACACACTTATTAATACAGTTGAAACATTGCTGCGGTACAGCCGACGATCGCAGTTTCTCTGTCGATACTCTGAGGTGGCAGAGCTTGTCAAACCTGAAATAGTGCGATTTCGGGGCAGCTCTGGTAATACTACTAGGAAAAGCGGCATTACATCGTTACTGCCGGGACGACGAAGTTGAGCCCATTTCTGTCAGCTCTTCTTTCAATGTCTGTTGGCAGAGTCCTGGGAAATGCCAAAAAACACCACCTTCAACAGTTTCACCGCTCCGGTCGGAAAAGTGTAGTACAGGATGTTGCACTGTTGAGAGAAGTGACGGCCACAAAGTCTTCAGTAGTAGTCATGCTGAATTTTATTTTGTCACCAACTGATTTGTTTTATCAGCGAATGGACTCTTGACGACAGCTGCCACCCGATCATGAAGAGACTTGTAGTTTTCTGCGAATTCCACTAATATAGGTGGAATGGAGTCGCATCTCGGCTCAATTCGCGGCGTGATGTGGACAGTCAAGGCAGTGAAAACGGTTTTCTACCTTCATCGCAGCTAGGTCCAATGAAGGTGGGGGCTTTGCTGTCTTCTTCGGCATTATGAAACCTTTCTGGTCTGGCTGTCAATTCTGGGAGCGGGAACGACGCCCTCTAACTCTGTCAGTGGCTTCAATGGTCTTCTTTTGTACCTTAGTTTTCTTAGGTTTCTTGGCTGTACAAAGTTTCGTCACTGTCAGGCTGATTCCAGTAGATTTACGCGCCTTCTCCTTCTTGTAGTTGACGGCACGTGGCTGTTTATTGTAGGTCCTTTCTGGTGGAGTAGTTGGACGCTTTCCCGGGGTTAAATCTTTGCTCACCGAGTACACGTCACTATGTATACGCTGATTGTTAATCACAGTGGCTGGTGTAGTGTGTGCATCCTTTTCGATATCCTTATCCGTTAGCCGATTCGTCGCACTTGTCACAAAATTCGCCGGCAAAGCCGAGTGCAATGAGGCGCTCGATGCGCGTGGAGCGAAGTGCAGAGCAACCATTCCTCGTCACCCATTCGTGGGATCCCTCTGGTCTCGTACAGATGGTTGGCCGAGATTAATTCGCTGCCTACAGTCGTGAATCAGTTATTCAATTTGGACACACAACACGTAATTTGAAGTAAACAATACCTATCTTTAACAATCACACATTCAGTTAAAATGCACACACGTAAACAATTAACTTCAAATAATAACACGTATCACTACAATGATACTCGTAATAAATCATCCACACATTTAGACAATAATATATGTAACTAAACTAATCTTGGTTTTGCGTTATATGCTTGACCGTATACACATGGACTGCGAGAAACGACTTAAGTTTCGTTGACCGAAATTCTGCCTGTTTTGATGAACGAATTTCATGGATTTTGATTTGCGATCGCATAATGTACAGCCCATGGTCTGGGTACTAAAAGAGGATATTTTTTCATATTGATGTGGAGTTGGAAATCTGAGAAATTTGCGATTGAAGTTTCCACATTTCAAAAACTACTGTTCTGCTTTAGTTTCTTCTAACGGTAGAAATGCTTCATAGTTTTTAGCGTTCGAGTGTTATCGAATCAGTTGTTGTCTGGTATTTTAAAATGCCACATGAACAAACTTGCGTGCAACAAGTAGTACATTAGTATGAAAGTATAATTGCTGTTTTAGAAATCATTGCGGTTTGTGGAGCTATACCTCCGCATCAAGTTTTAGAAATGGTGCACATGTAAAATACAAGTAAATACTCAACTTCTCTTCCCTTCTCCCCAATTCGAAAAATTTGCTAGTTGCAGGATGGTGACAAGATTTTCATAGTTATTGCCGGATTGTGAGAGATATGAATGACCACACGAATTGTCTAGATGCAATTTTTATATTTTTTGCTAGCCGGAAATGCTGATATTTGTCACTAGATTATCTTGTATACCTTTTAAGGTCTTTTTTTTTTCCTTCCATTTTTCTGTTCGTATTAGCATTGTGTGCATGATACGTTTTTATTTTTGGAGTAACTGTGTCGTGAATTGCGAACCCAATAGAAGCTGTTAGTTCGTGCTGAGAGCATTTGTGATGTTCTTTTTGTAGAATTTGTGCTGAAAAATCACGGTCGTAGCTACGCCCGGTTGCCACTGTGGGCGGGTGCCAGTGCGATAATTGGTTTTTGATGGACGCGCTTGCCCCGCGAAGGGAAGCGCTGAGAAACGAGCGCCGTGGCCCCGCGTGACCCCGCCCGCAGACAGAAGCCAGCGCCCAATTAAATAAATATGCTAATAACCCCAGCAGCAGCTTCCACTGCCATCAACTACCACTGCAATATTGTTTTTAATAATTGGCATTTAATTTGTTTGTTTTAACTGATGTTTAATGATCTTTTCGATCGCCGTAAAAGTTATCATCCGTTTCCGGTGTAAGTGGACCTGTTACTGGTTCGTTTAACACGTTCGTAACATCACAGGATATTTATTCTGAAGTGCACATTTTTGTTTGTATTACAACTTGCACACTTTGTGTCCTTGCATGAAAGTATGACAAGTGCATACCTTGTAAGACACTGTTTTACACATATTATTCTAAACGGATGCAAATTTTACTGAGACCAAAGTGAGAGCGGGAAGAAACAGGATATTTCAAATTGCGATTATACTGCAATAATTTCTTACTTACAATTCTCTTTTAATTTTTTAGTAAACTTATTCTGAAGAGAATACTATAAACACTTGACTTAAGATGATTTGCAAGAGCCGTCTATATTGTGTTTGAAAATTAGCGAAGAACATTGGGAAAATTCTCTCTTCAGATGTTAAAAACTGGTTGATACTCCATGTCTTAGTAAGCTGTAGTAACCGTTCCGAAAGATGTCTAATGAGATCATTTAATATTTTTCGAAGAGTAGATCTGTATCATTTTGTGCTACTGTTGAAGATCCCTTCCACGACTATACGAGTAATTACTAACGAAAAGGTTCTGCGAAAAATGCCGCCTAGTTACCCACATCAAAAGTCGAAAAGTACTAAATGATTGAGAGCGGAAAAGTATTTTGAAGAAAAATACGATTGAAAAAGATTTCGCGGATCCAAAATACCCACAAGTATCGTGGCATCGTTACTACGGGAGAGTTCATTCGCCCAGCACTAGTCAGATAAGCATTTTCCTCCACAGTATCACGAATGGATTAAACAAGTAAAAAAAGAGAAGGCTCTTTCTTGCCGAATGCCTTCTGCGATTCTTTAATGTTATGACGATAGTTGCAAAACGATTACTCCTTTTTATGATAGTAGGAAAATCATTAGTTTCTGTTCTAAAATTTTATGGTTTCTTATAGATAACTGTTGGGCACATTTATCGCAGAGGTAACTAATCCAGGAGTGATTCGGATTTTGTTACAAATCTCTCATCTGGTTTTATGCAGTCCTGTAACTCTTTTCTTCGGTTAAATCATATCCACATATCCATGTCATCTATTTTCTCAGTTGTGTTTCACATGCTTTAACCGTTGGCGTCGTCCGGTGTTGTTTGCCTCAATTGTCAGTTCTACTTATTAATCGCCGATGTTTCAGTGCCTGATACATCAGATTATTTCTGATTTTATGAGGGTTTTCCGTTATCTCCTTTCCTTTCGTATCGTGTATGTGTGTCTCTTTTTTTTAATGAATCCTTTAAAAATTTCTGTATGGCGTTACTTATGCATACATTAGTTTGTCTTCAGTATCGCCTTCCTCGTGTCCAAGTTATGCTCACATAATGTGTCATGACCCCTACACAAAATTTAAAATTTCTTTCCAGATCAGTGTTTCATAGTAAAAGTTCTTTCTTTTTAAAATGCTTTTCCCTTTTTTAAGAGTCAAACTGGTATGTGTTGTGATCTTCGGTTGTAATTTTACTCCACGAATAAGTCCTTTCTCATTGCATCTAACACTCTGTGTTTAATATGTTGATTTAGAGAATTCTGTTGAATTTCTTATGCTATATTTAACTGTTGTTTAGTTTTGACCTGAATGTGACTTTCAATATGTTCAGGCATTAAGTATTATGTATACGTATCACTAATCTTATCACTTAAAATGTTACAGTTTGAATGTTTAGAGCAGGGGTGTCCAATCCAAATGATCGTGCGGGCCACTGTGGAAGTGCATCATAACTCCGCGGGCCACATATAAAATTATTTATCCCCACTAGAGACATTCTTTTGGAGTGAAAAATTGAAATATGAGTTATTATTGTATTTACTATTATTCTACATGTAAACATAGATAATATAATAATAATGATACTAAATGCACATTGTAAAGAAATATACGAAATCAAAAATGAAATATAAAAAATATTTTGTAAAAGTGGGATGAATCTCGCGGGTCTGAAAAATGTTCAAGGCGGGCGGCGAGTTGGCCACCCTTGGTTCAGAGTATACAAAATTTTTACCCTTGTTGCTTTCTGCATGTGCAATTAAATATGTTGGTAGATTCAACAGTATTAGAAGCTTATTCAAAATTAACAAATAGAATGAAATCCATTGACCATTAAATATGATGAAAGAATTATCCTGCGGATGTTTTTGAATGCAATTTTGCTTCATATTCTATTAATTTCATTTCCAGTTTTTTTTTTCAGTATCGCAATCAGTAGTATACTGATGGTAAGCCAGTTTTATTTCTGTCGTCGACTTCTTTATTTTGTTTTGTGATATTGATGATTTTATGACAATTCTTTGGTGTCTCTCATATCTCTTAACTATTTTATATCAGTTTGAACAGTTAATAGACATGATTTGCAATCTAAAAATTCATTTATAAGTCTTTGTTTAGCCCTAATACAAACTAGTTGATGGCATCGTGTATAGTTTTGCCATATCCACATGTATGTGTTCTTGTTTAACTCTTTCTTTATGGCTCGTCTACTTCGATGATATTAGAGCGGTTAGAGGATGAAGCATTCAGGCGTTCACCTGAAGTGAATCCGAGAAACTGTAGGGAACAATATCTACGTGGTCGAAGCAGACATCAAACCTCCTTTATAATGTCAGGCACCACAGTTAATCGTTCATCCACCAACCTCCGAGTGTATATTTTCTATATCATTTTTCAACGGTACGTTTGCTGCCGAAAGTTTATACTTCTTGAAAATCATGTTTTATTTTATTTTTATTTTTTTCTTTCTTCATTTCTTTCCGGAATACAGAAAAAAGTTTTAATCGGACAAGGCTCTTACTGTTCATGATAATTATAATTTTTTCCACAGAGTACTTACCTAATAACCTCTTTTAATTTCACTCTGCGTTCGTCTTGTGAAACTGGCATTCCTACTTAGTGTACATTAGTGTTATAGGTCCAGTTATGTCCTCAACAGTGAAATTCTGTTGGTTCACAGCGTAGTAGTAAATACGATATTACTTTTTACTTATTGCTCTTGAATCTACTGTTATAAGACTAACGCCAGCTACCGTGTTTATTATTATTTATCTCATCTGTATTGTGGTTTTCCAGTGTAAATCGTAATTAAAAGTAGGTCAGCAACGGATCGACACACAGTTTAATTAAAATCGCTCTCACCCACGGCCGGACTCGAACCGGCTACGCCTGTAACGTGAACCTAACATGCTAACCTATACGCTACCGTGACCCGCCTTTCAATGTTTATCTGACGACCACTATTGACGTCTCGACCATTCGACGTCGCGAAGATCAGAATAAGTGTGCTGTTGAGTGACAAAACATACGCCATTTAAAGAAGTGGAGTTACACATAGGCCATTTGTCGGTCGATGCCAAGCATTTTGTGTGTAGTCAAATTTTTTGAAGATATTTTGGATTTTTGATTGAACTGATCACCGCTATACTAATTGTAAAAGTTTTCGTAAATACAGGTTTCTTCACCGCGTTGGGATTTGGTACCCAACGTCAAGCAGTGATTGTTTAATACCGGGACTCGTGTGTGAGGGAGAGATTAACTTTTGACTGGATTCGTACACGGCTCCGGAATTTGTGTATAAAACATAATTATACATATTTTGTTAACTTACATTCTTCACAATAAAGGATTCGGTCGCATTTTGCATTGGAGAGGATGTCTGATTATTTCTGTTACCTAGGTTTTTCCAGACTTTAGTCTGCTTTTGTTAACTAAAACTATAGACTGCGAATTGTCAGCGGGTTTTTTTGTGAATAATATCATTGTCCGAAAATAAAGATAATATTATTAACAAAGACGGCCACGGACGCCTGAAACAATACTTTTTTTGTGGTGGCATTGTTGTGACAGTCAAAAAAAAAAAAAAAAAAATGTTGACAGCGCTTCGATGACTTCAGCAAAGAGATTTTCGCGGTTGTTTCACTGTTAAGATTTATTGGAAAGGAATGAAAATGATAAAATCGTAACTGTACTAAGAACAGAACGTGAATACTGAGCCCTCCTGTTCTATATCTCTCCTCCAGTGCTGGCTCACTTTATCCTCAGTGCCCCTCACCGAGGCGGCGCCACTACTGCACTGGTCCGCCGCGGAGCGGTGGTGGTCCTGAAAATGTTGCTAGTGCAGCGTGGTTACGCCCCTGGTTGGCTCGGCTCGGCTCGGCTTCGTAACGGTAACGAGCAGTGAGTGGTGTGGCTGGCGTGAGCACAATTTGTGAGGGGGCAGGGCCACCATCCGTCACGCCGGCCAACACGCCCCGGGGAAAACTGGCATACTCCACCCATACCGCACGGCTACTCGTCGCGAGTAAAGCGGTAGAAACATTCAGTGGGTTCCATTTTCTTCTGCCTAGATATCTTACTCACGTTGATGGCCAGCAGTATCGTATCTTTGACAATTACCCATGTGAATCATGAAATTAGGTAGCCATTTATCGGTTAGTGTTGATGAAGGGGACGTATGCTGCATGCCTACTTTGTGTTGCTATCCTCACTATGGTGTGATGTGTAGTACAGGGTCCAGTGGTGCTGAAGAGATGCTAAGCATACTGGCTACCTATTGACTGGCGTCCCTTATCTTCTGTACAAACTGTTGGTACAAGGGGTAACCACGACACATGTGAGGCCCCTCAAGAGCTATCTCTCTGATAGGACCTTCCGCGTCTTACTGGACGACGCAGTCTCCTCTGTGAAGACCATCAGAGCTGGATTGCCACAGAGCTCAGTGCTGGGCCCTGTCTTATACAACATCTACACCTCAGACCTCCCTAGGACAGAACAAGTCGAGTCTGCCCAATATGCTGATGACACTGCTGTCTTCAGCAGAAGCATCAGAGCCAGTCACGTGAGGACCAAGCTTCAGCGAGCGTGCAACAATATCGAATACTGGGCGACCAAATGGCGTCTAGCATTCAATGCCACAAAGAGCCAGGCTCTTAAAGTCAGCAGAAGGACCATTCCTTACCTGCAACCCCTCAACTTGTTTGGAGAAAATATCGAGTGGACTCCTACTGCCAAATACATAGGCGTCACTATGGACAGGAGATTGACGTGGAAAACACACGTCAGGAACCTCCGTAACAAGGCTATCGGTAGAATGACAGTTTCATACCCCATTCTGAACCCCTCATCATCACTAACACCGCATCTTGGGATTCGCCTCTACATTGCCTTGATAAGGCCAATAATAGATTACGCTGCAATGGTTTGGAGTAGTGCTGCTGACTCACAGCTCAATTTATTACAAACTATACAAAATCGAGCCATTAGATACGCATATAAAATACCGCGGGAAACTCCAACACTCCGTCTACACGAAATCAGTGGACTACCGTGCCTCAAAGACAGATTCCGCAAATTAGCTGCGAAATTCTACAAGGAATGCAGCGAATCAGGCAACCCGCTTATTGCCAACCTGGGTAACAGAGTCCATCTAAACAACAATTTAAGGTGACCTGACAAACTACTCCGTGAGTTATAAGCTCCCACAGAGTCATGCCAGGATAAGACTAATCCGCTAATGACACTACCGATGCGGACAGCATATTAAAATGGAAGGAGATGCATTTTTTATGTAAGAACTTCCCCAAAACTCTGGGATAAAGACACTCAGGAAATTTAATCCATATATGCCCTTATCTGAATGACACCATAGATTTTCTTCTCTTCTTCAGTCATTAACGTGCAAATATAAGGCACAAGCTTATGTTAGTCGCGTAAGGGTTCCTGCAGCACTTACGAAATCGTCATTGTTTCTCACCTAACTAACTTACTTGGTGAAGCCTTCTAATTGTTTAATTTAGCTAATGAAACTATCAGTGTGTTTGACCAGTATTCGATGATTTTTAATACTGCTCGCCCATAAGTCCGAAACATATGTTGCATTTGATTTAGAGCTATAGTCAAAACAGGGCAAAAAAAAAATCGTTTATTCCTGATAGAATACAGTATTGCACAGCCAGTTCGGCAGTGTGAACTTCAGTGCATCTGGAGTCTGTATGAGAATATCCCTTCATCTTTGCGGTCATCGTAGAGACTTTCTGATTTTGCTGAAGCACTAATATTATGAGTTGGTAAAACTGTTTCAGGCGATGCCCAATCACTACATGCTAACCCTTTGGTAATTTCGGTGACCAACAGCAAGTATACTTAAACATTCGTAACTGTTTCTTCAGATTCAGTAGACTTAAGTTTGTATAAATAAACATCTCTGAACAGCCCTTTTTTAACGTGGTGAATACATTTAGCAAGTAGAGTCTTGTAATTTACTAAAAGTTCATACTTTGATATTGATGGTACAGTCACCAATAGCGACTATCTGAACGGCCTACTTATAGTGTTGATTTCCGTTTACCTAAACTAGATCGTTAGTGAGCGGAAGTAGTTCTATAAGAACATTTGTGTAATCCAGTTTACTTGAAACACCGCGTGACGATTATCAATTCAGTGTTGAGTGTGTTATTTGTCTCATACTTAATCATCAGCTGTTGTCAGTGGCAGGTTGCTGGAGAGAGTCGTACCGTGACATCGCATCAGACACGGCGTCCTCGAGGCTCTTACGATTAGTTACACACCTTTCCACGCGTTTTACTTGGTCTCGGCGGGTTCTACTTCAACCAGATAATGTGTTCCGGCTGAGATCACAATCTACTCTCTTCATCCTATCAAAAGATTACACTGCTGAAGTTCTTATGAATGGAATACTGTAAATTACCGAAAACTGCGTTGCGTGTGTTTGAAAGAACTGAAAACTAAATTTCAGCAAGAAAAGAGATCTTTCATCAGTCATACGATGCCTTGTCTATGCTTATAAGTAGGCACTCCGGCATGTGACGTTTGCGTATATGTGCACCAAAAGGCGTTGTGGAAAAATTATTTTTGCTGCCAGTTCAATGTGCAAATAATGGTTTAAAACACTTTTCCTGTTATTGGCAACTTTACCAAGTTCAACAAGTAGTTATCGTTAGATGTAAGTCAAGAAGGCATTTACTCCGCGATTCAATGAAGCTGAATGGCAGAAAAACATAACAGGATGGATGGAGACCATCTTCTATCGCATCTAAGTTTTCTCGCTTGATAAATCATTTCTGTTATAACACTAATCGCTCGGGGGAAAAATGAGTATAGAAAAGAATCGATTCTGGCCCTGGTTTCTCTTATTTCCTCAGTCATTCGTACATATGAATGTTGCAGATGGTAAAATGTGTTTGCTGTCATCCTCAAACAGGTCTATCATGGAAAAGGTTTCCTGGAAAATGTCTTAAATTCCTTTTATAAGAGAAATACACGATTTTAGTTTGTTAGTTTATCCTCCTTGCCATTTTAGGTTGTCAAACTGCAGAACATTGATTTTTGCTGTGTAATAGCTAAAACCTCATGTTTCCTTTATGTAAAGAACATAATAGTTTTATTTTATTATGTAGTTTGTAAAAATTATGGAAAAGGGAGGCTTGGTACAAGCTGGTAACTTGAGGTGTAGGAAAACTGGGAGGAAAAGAGGCTTGTGCTTTGTCACTTAGGATCTGTCTTATTCGTCGTTGCTCCAGACTAGTTTAAAATGGATCGTCTTTCGTTGAAGGTAACGTGAAAATAACTGGACCAACTGATCATATCCGGTATAAATGAAACAGTTATAAACGCTGGTGCTGGACGCACGTGCTACTAAAATGGTTTTTCCGTTACAATTGGATGACAGCCTTATTTCGTGCAGTTGGCTGTAGGTGGCCCCTGCGTGGTAACAGCAACAAGTCGACCGTAGCTGTGTGTCTTGTGGGGGTGGCGGCGTGGCGCCAGGAAGTGACCCCTCGGGAGGAAGCGGGCGTCGTGTTACGTTACGTTACGCCCCCGGCCTGCTCGCTGATTTACGACTGCCCAGGAGGGCGAGGCGCACCACATTCCTGCGGCGTCGGGTCTCACCACAGCCCCCGTGAATGAACACTGCCACATATAGAAATAAGTAGCCTCACACTGTACCATTCACCGCTCTTCAACGTAGTCGTTGCCGTAGATGCTTGCTTAGGTGTTATTATAACGGTTGCATTATCTTACCAGTAATGCCATCATGTACTACAACGTCTACAAACATTAGAAATCTAGGACTTTTTAAAACTTTGCGTGGAAAACAGCAAATTATGGTACCGAAGCATGGACTTTAGTAATACCAGAAAACATTTGAAACGGGGTGCTATAGAAGGATACTGAAAATTAAGTGTACAGATAAAGTACAAAATGAACGTGTTTTACAGATGATGGAAGAGGAGAAAAGGTTGTGGAAGAGTTTTACAGAGAGACGAGATAGTTGGTCACATTTTAAGATATGCGGGATTCTTCAGTATTTGAGAGAACAGTCGAGGACCCGGGTTCGAATCCCCGACCGGGCATCCAGATTTGGGTTTTCCATGGTCTCTCCAAATCACTCCAGGCGAATGCCGGGGTGTTTCCTTTAAAAGGCTATGGCCGAACTCCTTCCCGTTCCTTGTCCCCCGTCATTTCCCGCCTTTAATGACCTCGACGTCGACGAGGCGTAAAGCCATAAGCAAATAAACGTAAAGGTAGACAAAGATTAAAACATGTTAAGCAGATAATTGCTAATAATCTTGGTTCAGTCTAACAAGGTAGTAACAGTGTAATTTTGAAAAAAAAAAAATATGACAAGATGACAGTTTCTTGTTTGCTGCATAATCCGTCTTTATCGTAGTCGCCCTTTCTAAAATGGTAATCATTCCGGGAATGGAAAATACGGTTAGAAACGTCGAATCATAAGCACGGAAACACTGAAATCTTTCTTATGCACAAAGCAGTCTTTACCGGAGATGAAGCATTTGTTAAGGGTCTCTGAAAAATACCAACCAAGATCGCAATTCGAATCTGGCATTTTTATCCTTGGTCTAATGCTTAACCACTAAGTCATTCGACTGCTCAGTTGAATAGTTTTTGATAGACTGTATCAAATACAGGAGTTGGAGAGGATGCAAAAAGTTGCAGTTAGATTTTTTTTGTGAAATTTACCGTAGAACATATTCAGTAACTGGCAGGTTAAAAGAGCCGGGTTGAGAATCACTAAAAGATAACAGGCAGATGGGGAAATCCCTGACTGTATATAAGGCAAGTATTAAAAATATGACAATTGTTGCTTATTTTTCTTATTATCTGCAAGGCGGCTTCGAGCACAATTTTCATGCATGTTGCATAATTTTCGCACGCAGGGGCTGGTTACGCAGGTTAACTTACACCTCCTACATAGCGGTCCTCGCATAGACGCAAAAACATTACTCTTCATTCCTTCCTTCCCTCCATCCTGCCAGATATAAGAGGATATCCTCGCGAGGTCCTGACAGTTTGTCATACTAAGCCAAAATACATTTATACCTTTAAGAACGACCGCCAAATACAAAAGTTGTAGTTTGATAATTAATGGTAAGCAATACGATAACACACATAATAACCTCCCGATGAATGAAATAAAAATGTTTTGTATGCCTGTGGGCACATTAGCATACCGTTTCACTTTTATAGGACGACGATACACAAGTATGTGAACATTTGTGAAGTCGTGCATGTCTTAGATACAGAAAGGAGTTTGTGTCGGATGGCTCATTGTTGCTAACAATATAGGATTGGGTAGTCCAAATGGTAAACCCCAAAAAACTTGGGATATGTATCATCCAATATCAGTATGTATATCTAATCACGTATCATTCATTCTAAATGAGTATTACATTCTTGTCTAACTGCTTCGAAACTGCAGAAAGTGAATGGGATCATCCCAGAACCCATTTAGCAGATTAACCGTCACTAGAAATGTATTTTGGTTTAACACTCGCCTCTTGACCACTGTCGCTAAAGCACAATAAGTGCCTTACTAGCCACTATGTTCCAGCTGTATTGAGAACGGAATGGTAAGCTTGGACGCTACTTGTCGCCAGTTCGAGACGAAACATCTGGTTTATACCGCCTCTTCTGTCTATTGTATTTAATTATTTGTTAAACGTAGAACGCAGAGGTATATAACCTTACAGAAAACAGAATAATTCTCTTCGGTTCTCTTCGGTTTTCCTTGGTTTCCCCAAATCACTCGAGGCGAATGCCGGGATGCTTCCTTCAAAAGGCCAGTCGAATTCCTTCCCGTTCCTTGTCCCCAGTCCCATCCCGCCTCTAATGACCCCGACGTCGACGAGCCGTAAAGCCCTAAGTAAATAAAAAAAATTCTCTTCGGTCTGATAAACGCGAACAGCCACCGGATATCACCCTTTTGCATTAATTTGAAATTTCGTCTGGATAGTCTGTCTGGCTGAATGGAAGGAGGGTATGCCACGGGAGGGAGTGATAGTGTTCTTGCACCCTTTTGGTCTCACGTTATGTGGGACGTCTAAGTGAACCTGCATAACTATCACCTACGTGCGAGAATCATGCAACCTGCACGATAACTGTGCTGGAACTCTCCTTCCTGGTAGTTAATATTTGTTTTTGCTTAGGGCTTTACGCCTCATCTACGTCGAAGTCATTAGAGAGGGGGGTAAGGACTGGGGGCAATGAATGGGAAGGAATTCAGCCATTGCCTTTTGAAGGAAACATTCCAGCATTCGCCTGGAGTGATTTCCGAACACCATGGGAAACCGAAATCTGGATGGCCGGGCTGGGGTTCGAACGTACGTCCTCCCGAATGCGAAACCGGTCAGCCACCACGTTCGGTCCGGGTAGTAAAAAAAAAAAAAAGCAACGATCATTGTATTTGTTCTTCTAAAGCATTTATCTGGATTGTCATTGGCAGTAAACTTAGTACTAACATGTGGAAGGGAAGATATGTCCATAAACATCAATTAGTTCTCAATTTAATCATTAGGAACTGGAATAAGATATTGGAAGAGAGTCTGAACAGCTTACTCTGGAAAGCTATCGGTTAGAAATGTTTGTGTCTTAGTGAGTAGAAATTGCTACACAGGTGAAAGCATCATCGTAGGTAATACAAGTGCACACCATTTTTTCTTCAGACTGTAGTAAATAGCTCTTTAATCTACTGGCAGGAATGCAATGACAATGATGCAACTGTTCTTAATTGTGGTGTTGCTTAAGTTCTTCAAAGTTTCATTTTATGATTTTACTTTTTAACTTCAGATTGATTTTACTAACTTAAAATGAGTATTGGGGATGAATTTCAGAATTCCTAATTTGCACCTCATACTAATGAAATACTTTATGCTTCCGTTGACTGGAAGCAAATCGTCTGCAGAAAAATTGTAAAAATTGCTTCGTGCCCTTTGGAATATTTTATACCATTCTATGTATTATTATTATTATTATTATTATTATTATTATTATTATTATGCCGGTATTGATCCCAGTTGGATTAGGCAGCGATTTTATTACTCTACTTTCCGTGAAATATATACTATAATTCCAAAAAATTATCTAAAACGTATTTTTGTTAAACACTATATGATATGGTCGTATAATTTATTTGTACTGCGATTGCTGTTTGTATTATATTTCTAGTTTTTACTACCCCCATCTTCAGGTCGCCATCAGAAATGCGGTATCAGTCAGGCAGGTTTAGGTTTCATTTTACTGCCAGAAAACATTCCAGATAATTGCAGTATACTTTCGTAATACAACCTACGGCTCTTTCCTTTTGTATATAATGATTAGGTCACATTTCTAATCATCTACAATAATATCTTACATGTCGGCAAACCACGAAGCGCGAAAACAACCTTAACAAAATGATAATTTGGCATAAAACGATATGGTTAGTGCGTATAATTTTCTTATTTCTTTAAATGAGGATATGCGCTCTAATAAATTTTGCAAATGATTTGGAGAATGTGGATCTTTTTAGACGCTTTACTTATTTACACTCTGAGTCAAATGTAATAAAAACGTGATGGTTGGAAGTCTTATGAAACTTAAGACAGATGCTAGTGAAATTATAGAATTTGATTTAGCACACGCTATCGTCGATTGTTCTGAATTGTAGGCATTTTTCTTTAGGTAGTGGGATAAGATTCACAGGTACTTATCGTTGCTGGCTAATTAATATTCAGTTGGTTAATTGGTGGGAGGTTTGCTTGGCACAGAGACGACCACCATTGTCTACACCGTGACTATAAGACCGTGGGTGGTCTTGCCATACGGCACGCAGGGTCCCTGCCCACCGTGACACAACGCAGCGTCCCTGCCTGGTCCAGATAAATATAGAGGCAATCATAGGACTAAACTTCATCTTGACGCATTTACTGATGCAATTCATGATGATGCAATACTATCATAAGTAGGGTTCGGATGTTTAGGACAAGTCATATTTTTTTCCTGTCTCCTTTTCGAGTTTTAACGCTGAATTAAACAGTGATTGGACGTTTCTAACTGTATTTAAATGTATTTTATATAGCATATAAATGCATATTTAGGCCATTTCTCTAGTTACGGTCATATTACGATAACGATTATGGTCATATGGTCATATTTTGAGGAAAAATCTGGTAATTTTTTAATAGTACCGGAATTGACTAGATATAATTGGTAATAAATGAAGATAATTATTAATGAACTGTGCTACTATTATACATTCGAGGAAAAAGCAAACTAATTGTCACTGAATTGTTCAGAATTCACAAGTCAAGAATTAATGTTATGCATTATTGTCACTCTCTAAACGTTAATAATCCTTCCGCCTGTTAATCTCGACAATACAACATCAGCATGCCTCTATCGATACGCGTCAATCAATATCTCAATGAAAAACTTTTCAAAAGAATCATAGTGTTAAATTTTAAGTAGATCATTGAGAACTGACATGGAAAAAATAAAATTATCTGAAAGTGCTAAGTTACAGAGTTACGTAAGGGAATTTGGAGAGGAGAATTTTAATATAGATGGAAGAGTTATTTTCTGTAAATTATGAAAAATTAAAATGGCTTCAACAAAATAATGTAATTTGCCAACGGTTCTGTGAGTGCACGGAAGTAAATTATGCTGTCTACGTGAAACCGACACTATTACATAAAATAAATGATGTGTAATTGAACATGTTTTGATGTTTAATCAATTTATATGTTTGGTCTTATTTTCTAATTTTCAGGTCATATTTACCCGTTTTTAGGTCGTATTTGCCTGCATATTTCTCTATTTTTTTGGTCATACAGATCCGAACCCTAATCATAAGCTTTCTATATTCCGTCCCTCGATGATCAACAGTAACCAAAGCCTGCATGAAACTCTACAGTACCATACGGCTTGCTAACTCGGTAATTTTGTGCTTCTAATACACACTTTTCAGGGTAACAGGTCAAATCTGAAGAAAATAGTGATGCGACAAGGGACGTGTTTCCAAAAAAAAAAGGGAGGAGGAAAAAAAGACGTCTCTTGTTTTCAGAGAATTCTCGAGAGGTTTAGCATGTGTTGAAACAAATATTGTCTATGGGCTTTTCTCGGTTATTTTCTAAAAAAGAAGAAATTTAACGAAGAAATGACCACAGTATTTAAATTGAAGAAAAAATAAACGGGGGAACTTGTTTTTGGGGGTGATAAATTTGTCGTAGACAATATTATTTTTACAGCCATTCATTTTCCTTTTTCATTTACGTTTAGTATTTGGCGTTCTTTTGTGTGTTTTGAAACACCGAATGTGTATCAAGTTCTTGGTTGGTTAGAATATTTATGATCAGTATAAAAAGTATAGATATGCAATCAGATATTTTAATGGGTATTATCACTGTATGTTTCTTATGTGAAACATGTGGTAAAATCTAAATACGACCCAATATCACATCAGGAACATATTCATATAAACATTTTTTTTTCCAGCAATACGATAACTTTCTATTTGTACTCACTTTGGTGCTAAAGCTTTTCGGATAGTAACCTGAAAACTCTTCCCAGAAATACATATTATACATGTTAATGCACATTAACTGCAAGGAGTATAAATGAAGTGTTTATTATGGATTTAAATGTAGTAGTTTGAAAGAAAATCTAAGTATATTAAAGAAATTGTTCTCTGATGCGCGTTCGGAACGGCGAAGCATTGCCGTTCAAATTCATCATACGACTGATCACTGATATTTTGAGCTGTACATCGCCTCTTAAGGATGCAATTGATAAAAAAAAAAAAAAATGGCCAATTGCTAACTTTTCACCCGACCTAAGTGATCTAAAGAGTCCGTAATAATGTGGAGGTGCAGAAACAGAATCTTTTGATCACAACATGTCTTCAACGCGTGATGTGAGTACATACTTTAATTCTGTATACAATATCGCGCAAGCGGAGCAAGAAGTTACACAGCCGTTCAGATCGCTCGCTGTCTCCAGTTAGCAGTTATTAACTCTGTACGTGCTCCGTTCTGTGTGTTTGCCAGCAGTGAAAGAGAAAACATGCCTTACACTATCTGGACTGTCATCTCTCCGCCGATACCTTCCAATTACAATCCTCGCCGTCCCGACTTTCTATAGGCGAATTAAATGAGCGTTTAATGTTCCCTATCTTTTAATCGATACGTAATTAAAGAGTATGAAAGCGTCGTAGTAAAAATAACGTGTGTTTTGTTGCTGTATCTTAACGCCTTTTAGAACACATCTGGCCCGTAGGCGGTTATTATTGTCATCAGGGGGCGTGGAGCGTGGGTATTATTTTGTGTCGTAACGCCGACTATCTACGGGCGTTTCATCGGAATCTTGATGGACGTGCCTCCGTTCTGCGCGCTCAACCCCCCACTCCCAGATCCCATTAACAGTCGAGTATGATGCAGCAACATAATCCAGCCGCCGCGCCAGCCTATTAAGAACAGTTTGACTGCGGCCAAATTGGAGATGGCTTCATTTGATAAAGGCACCCAAACTAAATTGAAAGCAAAATATCTTGCTGTTTACTTAAGAGGAAACCACGTTATCGCTCTGACATTATGCCGATGATTTCCTGCTCTTTACAGGCAAGAGCCTAAAGGCTAAAACGTATCATACATCTATGATCATCCGCGGAAAATGAAATTGGTTCATAAAATTTTCCGCGTTAATTTATGTATGTCAGCAATTTTTATAAAAGCTAGTTAAATAAGAAATTCTTTTGTTTTTAAATAGGGCAAGTTAATCTTAAGCGAATGGTCCATCTTTATTTTAGAATATCAAACCATTCCGATGTTAAACTTTCTGTAGACATAAGCTACCTCCGCATTATTTTAGGTGGTCTAAATTGCTTAGAATCGTATAGAATTATTGTGTACAGTGCGAGTCTTATTCTGAAAAGACGATTCTGTTAGTACTTAACGATGGGCATTATCACACTAATAGTAAGCTACAAACCACTTGTTATTTTCCACTGTCAGAAGTAAGAATGGAGAACTGAGAGATACTAACTACTTAAGGTCATTATCTTTCGTATGTATTATTTCTAAAAGATTTTTTTTTTTTTTTTGCTTTACCATCTTTATACCTTAATTCTTAACCAAAAATGACAAACAAGGTATCATTTTGAATATTAAGTTCTCCTTTTTGTTAACGTCATTAATTAAGAAGTGATTTTTTCGAAATTTAATCCGTAAATGCCTAAATTATTAACAATGCTATAGTTCAATCACTCTACTAGGCTTCGCAGACGTCAATGAGGAGTGTTAGAAACCGCTAGATAGCAGCACTGCAAATCACAGATATTGATAAGCCGTGTGTTTTTCTGGACCAAGGAACTTATCAGATATTTTTCTTTCACTGGTAAACATTTCACCATTTCTAATTGTTTCCCAAGGCGTGTTTTTCTACATACCTATTTCACTTAACAAACAATTGCCACAAATGAGCCCTTTCTTCTTTATCCTACTACAAATCACCAACCTCATTATTCATCGTTCATCATTCGCGAAATTTTCGCACTTAGTTATTATTAAGGCACACTAACATCCTCAGCCAGAGCCCACCGTTTCGCAGTGTGAATGGTTTTTAATATTACGAATAGCTGCAATATTACTGAAGTATGGTTACCAGCTCTTACTGAGATGGAGAACAAAACAAATACAGCGTATTACACTTATAAACGTTTTGCACTGACTGACTAATTGCATGAAGGCACTGAGATACAGGAATTGGGGAAAATACGACCTCCGCTCCTGCTGCAGTAATCCCACCGTAACTCTACTTACAATTTGTATGCTACCAATTTTCCGATTGAAAAATACACCGTCACAAATATAGCAATTACTTTCAAGGTAGAAATGGTGTCGTCCATTATATTAGCAGAAGACACTACGATGTCATCTCAGCATGTCATCTAACAAGTGCTGTGTCCGGAGGCAGGCATTTGCTTTTCCTTAAGACTTCTCCATTCTTCTCTATTTTATACCAGTCTCTTCATTCTGGAACAGCTGTTATGCTCTTTAATTTCGTCCAGCATGTAGTATCTTCGCAATTCTCTTTCTTTTATCATTGACAGTACCTTCAGAAACGTCCACAATTACATTTTCTTATATTATTATCATTCTTGTTTCTAATCATCATCATCATCAAGGGATCTCTGCTATACAACAGGTCCACGCACAATGACTGCCCTCCACGCCTCCCTCTGTTCCGCCATTCTCTTAGTTTCTATATATCTCCCGTTTATCATTATTATCATCCATCATTTTCATCCTTCGGTGACCTCTTCTCTTCTTTCCGTTTACAGTCCCTTCCAGAGCAGTCTTAAGCAGGCATTCGTTCCTCAGCACATGCCCAATCCAGTTCTTTTTTCTGTTTCTTATTGTTTTTATTAGTGACCTTTTCTCTCCTATTCGTTTCAGCACTTCTTCATTCCTTACCCTTGTCATCCCAACTTATTTTCTCCTCCATACCCACATTTCAAAAGCTTTCAACCCCTTTAGATCTTCTTTGCGTAGCGTCGATGTTTCTGCTCCATACAGTCCTACGCTCCATACAAAACACTTACCTAATTTTTTCCTCAGGGTTTTGTCCAGCCTTCCCCATAATAAATTTTTCTTTCTATTGAAAGCTTCCTTTGCCATTACTGTTCTAGTTTTTACCTCTTTCTTGCAGCTCATATCATCACTCACAATACTCCCGAGATATTTAAAGGACCCCACTTGTTCAATTATTTCTCCTTGCAGAGTTATCATCATTTCTTTCTTACTCTTGTTCCTAATAATCTAAAAAAATACATTTTTCGCGAACACTCACCAGAACCTCGTTCGTTGGTCGATACATTCAACTTATGTTCTGATTCGTCCACAGCAGTCACATTTTAACAATATATTTTTTCGGAGAAAACTCTTGAGTGACATCGAGGGATACTGATAAACCGCAGTAAAGTATTTCTTCGCGGTCGCGTTTTGTACTATGGTGAGAAAACGGTAACTGCATAAACCCCCTTTTTTTGTCAGGAGACATTGCAGAATAGTTCGGCCGTCTGAATGACAATTTTAAATTACACGTAATTCGCTTCTGAAGTGGCCATCTAACGTATGTCAATAGTCAAACCAGGTGAGGTGAGGGGAATCTAAGATTAAATTGACATACGAACTGCAGAAGCGCTCTTGCTTGCCTAACATACACGGAGTAAGTTTTTTCCAGAGTAAAATTACAGTTTAAAGACCGATGGAAGTATCAAGGTGTTCATGACGCCACCGTTGATGCACCATAAGGCCACAACTACTACTACTGAAAGATAACTCCTAAGAAAGAGGGTCTTTGTGTACCCAGAGAGGCAGCTTAACAAACTGAGCCTCAAGAGCGATGCTTTGGCAAGGTACATGTTCTTTCCTTATATTGACATAATTACGATCCATTTATCCGTAAAACACTAAGTATGTGAGAAGAAAGCTTATCCGGTTCGCGCCTGAAAACTATACTTATTTTTATTTCATTTTTGTTTCTGGTTTTTAATGAAACTGATATTTACCAATAAGACTTTGGTATCTCATAAAGTAGTTCCGTTCACTGCTCTTTATGACCAAATATGAAAAAATTTCATTACCCTGTGGTGATTCACGTGTGGAGTGTTGGTGAGGGGTGTTTGCTAACAAGCTGCCTGCAGCCCGGGCCAGACAGGAAGCGGCTGGCGCCAGCGGCAGGTATGCAATGTCGCCTGCGGCCTGACTGATCGCCCCAGCTAACGAGCCACAGTCCTGTTCCCACAGCAACGTCGCTGAAACGAAGAAGCCGATACCGCATCTCCAGTGATTTACGAACAGCTGCTCCAGCAAGTGTCAGAATGACTGCATGATGTCTGCCATATTCATAGCTTTCAGTTAATTGAATATTTAATTAGTAATATTGGCAATGCAAGTTATTTTGAGCTCATTTTTATTTGCCTAGTGCGTTTCGGGTCGTTCAATGAGAAACTTTTTTTTATCAAGAGTTTGAATGTCGTAGTTCTTGTAGTAAGAAACTGCACTGTTAAAAGTTTCGTGCAATACCCGTTTTCGAGTACAGGATGTTGCCATGGAAATTAGTATTTCCCCTCACCCCACCTATAGCAACATCCCTGAGAACTGATACCCTGAAGTTGTTTTCCGTTGTCATGTTTTTGTGAAAGATTTTGATATATATATATATATATATATACGTGTGTGTGTGTATGTGTGTGTGTGTGTGTGGTTTTATTCTAGCGTGATATTTTTGTTATGAATGAGAGATGAAAGAGGAGAGATGGTAAAAAACCGGTGCTGGTTCATGTAGTCCTACTCCTACGAAATACAAAATTGGGGCCGCAAAATTTAACGTCCCCATTTGGTGTTTATATTGGCATATACAAAAAGGCATGCTCTCACCCCAAACACATTTCGAATACAATAGGGATTGAATCAATGCCTTTCTTACACTATCAAGTGATTAAAAATTGTGCATCTCCGCTTCTCCTACCCCTCGTACCTAGTTCACCAATATCGTCGTTTTCGGAAAAGCCAGTTATACTTGGCTGGACACATTGTAACTGAAGAATCTTGCCATGGAAGGATGCATTTCCACAATAAAATATTCAGAGTAGGAACTTGAAACAATTCATGCTCTCAAGCTACCAATGGCAATTCATAAAAAATTAGATCGGAAATTCGTTATTCAAGAAAGATTATGTTCCAGCCGAACCCGTATTGTTTAAATTTTCCTTATGCAACGTATTGTGGATAGTCAATGATTTAGCATACAAACCCGTTAAGTAACCGTAATTTTTATTTTCCGTGCGTTTGTTTAGCTTAGTGTACAAATATCGTGGTTTCTGAAATTCTATTCGAAATGTAAATCTCAGAGTAAGGTTATTTTCTGTCTCCTGGATACATAATTTTGTTTTTAAGGTCTATATATTCTAAAGAGTATTGTCAATATGCAGCTATAGAAACTTCGATAGTATTCGCTGCAACTAATTAAATATGGAAGAGGAAATCGAGCTAGTGAAGAAAGGAAATTCATCAGAATATTGTAATTACATAAGAGTTATCAGTTACCATCAGAAAACTTCGTTGTAATAAACTGCATGTTTATCTTATCGCAGTTAAATTATTAAAACTGTTTCTGTAAAATTTAATGTAATCTCGTCGGATGTCATTACCACTAAAGACTATGTAAAGCCCAATAAATCTGGCTCACCGATACCAGCATCCTATTTAGAGAACTTATGCTACGGTCCACATTCTCTCTCTCTCTCTCTCTCTCTCTCTCTTTCTCTCTCTCTTTCTCTCTCTCTCTCTCTCTCTCTCTCTCACACACACACACACACACACACACACACACACACAATATTCAATAAGGAGGATTCCGTGTAATCTTCAAACTTGAAAAATGATTGAATAACTCAAACTTAATCATGTGATCATTACACTGTGATATCGACATAAAATGGTAGTTTCTGATCCAGATAGACTTGAAAGGAAACTGACCTGTCAAGCAGAGACCTCCAGGGTCTGACAGGGGCTAAATCTTCCCCACGTGGGTCGCAGAGTCCCCCTCTTCCGCCCGCCTCCGCACCTCCTAATTGCAGGCGGTCACAAAAACCGCTGGCAGACCCCGAGCCAGCTTGTTATTATAAATTAGCCTAATGAGCGGGCCAGCAGAGTTATTGACAGTAAACAGTAGCACCGCAGGCAAGCCGTGACTGATGTCGTTAGCGGGGGATGTGCCTGCTTTGTCCGTTGTCGCTGAGAATTAGCTCGACGTGTTAACTCTGAACTACCGCCAGCGAGGCAAAACAATGCTTACGTCTGGTCACTCGAGCTTCGCTTTTGGTATCTTTTTCGTCGTCTGTACGTTGCCCAAATATTAAGGCATGTCGTACTGGTCAACATACAAAATATTCTTAGAAACAAGTCAGGATGAGCTTTAAAGTATTAATACAAACATATTGAAAGCTGACTTCAAACTACCTATTGCCCTCTACTTTTTTTACAACTTTCATTCCTTCAAGCTAAAGGCTGGGAGCGATAATCATCCAAACAGTTTTTATCCTAATTTGAAAGTGCTTAGCACACGTATAATGCAAAACAAGGCGGTCTGGTAGCTCAGCGGTTAAGGCGCTTACTTTCTAAACTTCTCTCTCCGGTCGCGGGTTCAAATCCCGTAATGAGCAAGAGTTTTTAGAAGGTGTATTTGATTGTATGAGCAACGCCGGGACGTTCCGAGGTTCTGATTCCGCGTTAAACTGTAGGCCCCTGAGGAAAGGACCTTCCTGCCTCTGACACAATAGCTAGTACATCTCCTTCGGGAAGATTCGATGAACCTTCTGGATGTGGACTAAGTTAGATTTTTAGGTTTTGAAGTGAAAACTTCTTTAAACGCGTTGGGCGATTTTTGGATGGGTAAAATCTTATTAGTTCGCTTCAGTGACAAGCTGATGATACAGTATATCTGTAGGGGTCAGGTGGCTCAGTGGTGTCCGACTGGGGAATGAAAGGTCCCCGGTTCGAATCCCTTGTCTCCGCGACAATTTTCGTAGGCCCTTAAGCCGACCTTTACCTCTAGCACAGCTTGCTGTGTAATGTGAAGTACGCTAGAACGCTTTCGTGGTTCGAATTCCAATTAAACTGTAGGTCCCCTGTACCTGTTGGCATTACCGGATTAGGTTAAGGGAGCTAAGGCAAGGGCGAAAGGCGCAGCCAATAAAAACCCTGTCACCAGGTCATTACGACCACAAGGAATTATTATTATTTAGTATAGCTATAAGTATGACTTGTTGCGCGTATGATATTCATAGTTTGTTTTCACTTCTGTCGGTAAGTCCCCAATGACTGCATTTTTTTTCTTATGGCTTTGCGCCTCGTCGAAGTCGAGATCATTAGAGGTGGGAAAGGACTGAGGGCAAGGAACGGGGAGGAGATTGGCCATGGCCTTTTAAAAGAACCATTCCGGGATTCACCTGAAGTGATTTGGGAAAACTATGGAAAATCCAAATCTGGATGGTGGGACAGAGATTCGAACCCGCGCCATCCCGAATGCGAGGCTGGAATGTTATCGCTCACTCACAGCTCTCGGTCTCATTCTATCAAGCAGGATTGTTTTGTATGTTGCATTAAATGTCGTACCTCAAATATTTCAGATGTCTGATGCAGCTCAATCCGAAGTGTTTTAATTACTTCCTCTACAACTTAATGTACTCTATCCTACAACCGTGTTTTTTTTTTTTTTTTTTTTCTCAATTGAGTTTTACACAATTTTGAGCACATCTCCGAAGAACAGGATCATACATTCAATTTGTTGTACCTTTTGGATCTATCTTAATGGTGGCTTTGGAAATGCACTTGGCGCGATCGAATGTTTGCAACAAAATTATGGGCATAAATATGGAGGTAGATAAATGTGCTACGCAGTAGTGTTAATAAATAAATGTTCTTTAAACAAGTAGGGATATTCTGTTTAAGCATGATGTTTCGCATCGTTTAACTGCTGAAATAAAAAAAAAAATCATTCAGGATACTGACCCTCTGGCAGAAGTTTTTGTTTTCTATTTCTCTCTACCTGGCCTCGATATTATATACATTAAAATATGTGATGTCTAATTCCATGAAAATAATTTGGAAAAAAAAAAACGCCTCTTTGGCAACAAGTTTTATCTAGAAACTTATCAAATTAGACTGAGAAGCTAATGCCCTTTCGCAAACAGTTCAAACACTAACATTTGTAGCAAAAGATGACGCCGCTAGATTGCGTTCCGAAGTAGTGTCCTCTTTTTTAACTGCTTACGTCTCTTAACAGCGAGGTCTTTAGAGACGGAAAAGGATGAGGGACAAGGAATGGGAAGGAATTCGGCCATGGTCTTTAGAAGGAAGCATCCCGGCATTTGCCTGGAGTGATTTGGGAAACCATGGAAAACCCAAATCTGGATGCCCTGACAGGGATTCTAACCGGCGTCCTCCCGAATGCGAGGCGAGAACGCTAACCGTTACACCACCACGCTCAATGTAATGTCCTGCTCTTTCCGAAAAGTTCTCTACCGTAGACGGCATCAGAGGTGCGAATGTTTTCCAAGAAATTTTGTATATTTGTCAGTACAACAGAGAATAATCGACATCTCCGGGAAAGACCGAGTTCTATTTGAACTTGGGTCGGTTTTGGCTAGCGCTCTGAGATACATTTTCAGGTTGTTTTTGAGGATTTTTTAATTTGTTCATGGAACATGATATAACAATCGAGCGGGTAAAACGAAGAGCAACTGCTCCCTGGCCATGAAGAAATAAGGACCACTAGGAATTCGTTAAATAGGCAACTGCAAGGCAGATAAAGATCCAACGATAATTTGAATTGGGGCTTTTTGCAATAGAGGCAGACAGCAGACAGTGAAGCATCTGTTAAATTGCTGTTTGTGTTAATTTATCCGTATCTTAAATGCATATAATTAAAACTGTTAATTTTGTTTGTTTTTTCATTGACACGAATAAAGAAAGACTTGTGGTGTATTGTAAAAATGTTGCTATGTGTGTTCGAACCGCGTGAGGTTGGTGCCATAGTTATTAACTGACTTCAAAAAAGAGGAGGTTATCAATTCGGCTGTATATTTTTTTTTTGTCTGTATGCTCAGCGATATCTTTGCCAATTTTTAACGGATTTTAATGAAATTTTATTAGTGGATAGGGTATATCTTCAGAGTGGTCCCATATAAATTTCATTAAGACCCACCCCTTCTATCCCTTTACACCCCTTAATTTTTATACAAACCTACAGTTTTTATCCAAATAAGACGGAACCTTGCACTTGTATACTTTAAAATAAAGAGAAAAATACTGTAAAAATTTGTTTGAAAACATCCAACCCCTCTTCCCGTTTCTACCCTCTTAATTTTTGTTAATGTTGTTTATAAGAAGCTACAGTCTGCACCATTTGATAAATCACCATGAAAGTTCGCATTTTTTTCATGAAGATGTTTTCTGATCAAAAAATCTAAAACCAACCCCCCCTCCGCCATTAAACCCCTTAATTTCTTTTATAAAAACCCACAGTTCTTAGTCGGTTTTTTTATGGAAATTTGCGCACATTTAATTTAAAACAAAGACAAAAATACTGTCAGCTTTTTGTTTGCGAAAACTGTACCCCTTTCCCCTTTTCCATCCCCTTAATTTTTGTTAATGTTCTTTTTAAAAGCTACAATAGACACAATTTAAGCAACCATGAAAGTTGGCACATATACGTTTTCTTTTTTTTTTTCCCCTCCATGGAGAAGATGTGTGACCAAAATATCCTAAACCCTTCCTCTCTCCCCCTTTGCACCACTTAATTCTTATACAAACCTTCAGTTTTTATCCGATTAGGATAGAACCTTGCACTCGTACTTTAAAATAAAGAGAAAAAATACTATCAACATTTGTTTGAAAAACCCAACCCATTTTCCCATTTCCACCCTCTTTATTTTTGTCAGTGTTGTTTATAAGAAGCTACAGTCTACACCGTTTGATCAATCACTATAAAAGTTGGTTCTTATACGTATTTATTTCATGTAGAAGATTTCAGACCAAAAAATCCAAAAACCAACCCCGCTCCCCCTTCATACTCCTTATTTTTTCTACAAACACACATTTTAATCCGATTTCGATGGAATTTTACATGCTTATACTTTAAAACAAAGAGCAAAGAAAAATACTGTCCACATTAGTTTAAAAAAAAAAACAATCCCCGTCCCCCTTTCAACCCCCTTAAATACAGTCAATGTTCTTTATACATAGTCACAGTTGGTATCAGATTTTAAATGAAATATGCACATGTATACTTTTAAAAAATCAAAAAATACTGCCTGCATTTATTTTATACAAACCAAACTTCTCTCTTCCTTTCCACCCCTTAATTTTTGTTAATGTTGTGTACATTACGGTTAATATCCAATTCTGAAAGAACTGTGCACATGTATATTTTAAAATATAAATATCAATTCTGTTTAAATTTGGTTTGTGGACTTCAAACCCTTCTTCCCTTCTACCCCCAACCCTCTTAATTTCCAATGTTCTTTATAGAAACCTACAGTTTTTATCAGATTTGGATGGAACACTGCACAGGAATACTTAAACAATAACAGATTGTCTACATTCTGTTTACAAAACCCAACACTTCACTCCCTTACCCCATTTAATTTTTGCAAATATTCTTCATACAAAGCTACAGCTTCTTTCCAATTTCGATGGAACTTTGCGCACATATACTTAAAACAAAGAGAGAAACTGTCCACATTAGTTTTTAACAAAAACCAGACTACTCTTTTCCTCTACACACCCTCAATTGTTTTTATACGCACCTGCAGTTTTTGTGTGACTTCAATGGAAATGTCTCAACATATACTTCAGATTCTAACTTCGACCCCAAGCCTTCACGTTTTGAAAACCCATTAAAAATCTATATTTTCTGGGGGATGCCGGGACAAACACATATATTCCATAGACAGATTTATGTATGTGGTATGTATTAATGCGCGGATGATTCGTGTTTCGATTATCGAACAGCAACTTTAACAGACGTTGTGATTAGGTTGAAAAACAGCCTGGGCCAAAATGTAAACTGTCATTCCTTATTACAGCATACATCAACCCCTCCCCCCCCCCCCCGGGAATTGTCGTAATACATTGAGCCAGAATTTTTTGTAAGCAAGCGCTTTAAACCATTGAGCTACCAGGAAATTCACACAATGTGAGCTGCTGCGACATATTTAAAATACAAAAGAAACTATAATATCAATAAAAATTTAATAATAAAATAATTGTTTAAAAAAATAAAAACCGCTTTCAAAAAAACACTATACTTTGCTTAGAAGAAAATAAATCTAAATGGGCAATATTTTACATTACTATTATTCAAATTCTTACATTAATCAGTTATTTTTGGAGTCCGTGCCAACCAAAGCAGGAAAACAAAAATTAAAAACAATAAGGCATGACGATAATGCATTAAAAATCATATTACTACATACATACGATTAATGCTAGAAATGTGTTTTAACAAAACATACAGCTGATACGCCGATATTATACTATCCGTAAAGCATTTACCACAAGATGCAGTTTACCAACCAACATTGTAGGGCCAGAGATACATCCCAACGACCAACGGGGCCGAGTCACAGATTAAAATACTAATTTGTTCCCCTAAACTGTCTCCCACAAAAACAATATCTTCCTCACTACATGCTGTAAAATATTCAGAATTTTCGTTCGTACTCCTCACGTCGCCTCGAACACGAAATAAAGTTCAGTAATTCGTTCCTCGCAATGTGACAGCTGGCACCGACTCAAAAAAAAAAAAAAAAAAAAAAAAAAAAAAAAAAAAAACAACTGATTGATGTAAAAATTTCAATAATTGTAATGTAAAATATGGCCCACTTGGATTTATTTTTTTCTGAGCAAGGTATAAACTTATTTTAAAATTTTTAGTGTGTTTTTTTGAAGGCGGTTTTACTGATGTAGCTATCTTCAGTTCTCAGGTAACCACTGTTACCAGTCTCTTGAATTTGACACCAGAAATATATAGATTTATGTATTGCCCCGATTTTAATAATGAGGAAAAATATAACTTTACGCCTTGTCGACATCGATATCATTAGAGATGGGAAAGTAACTGGTAGGAAAACTCCCATGGCCGTTTGAAGGAACAGTCCCGCCATTCACCTGCAGTGATTTCGGGAGACCATGGTGAAACTCTTGATGGCCAGAGGAACATTCTAATCTCAATACCAAGTTCGAGCATCATCGCTCACTCACCAGGTACGGTGATCGGTTGAAGAAGGTCCTTTTTTAATAGTAAGTTTTTGACAAGAGATATTATTCATGGCAAAAATTTGATGGTATTGATACTCCAAACATTCTTAGTCTTAGTGTACAAATGTGTTTAGTTAGAAACTTACGCTGTTGAACTGGCCATTTTCACACCGTGTTGATGACATCTAAGAAATTTTCATTGTTTCCTTAAGCTGGCGTCTCCATCAGGTTGGTTTTTTTTATGGTTCTTGAAAGACACGCGTGAATAATCTCATAACCAACTGTTGTTAAATTAACGAGGAAGTAAATTCTTTCGTTCAATGTAAGAGGACCGGAATTATCAAAAAGGTTATCCGTACTTTAATCACTCATTTCTTCCTGCATTTTATCTGACCATAGCCTATAAAAATAAAATAAACCTGATTTACTTTGTTCTCTGTTTGTTTATCTCGTGGACTTATGTAATTCAGAAATGGCTTTGCGCTTTTCATTACGACATTACAAACAGTTACTACTTGGAGAAAAAAGAATCTGATTGTGTACTAGAGTGGTAATTGAGTAGAAGGAGCCGATCGTTTTGTTGTGCTGCTATAGGAGAACCTTAAATACTGCTGTACAAGCCTTCCTTTATTTATGTGCTCATTTATTTACAGATGCTCCGATGTAGTTAGTAGCTATCGGTGTATTTTAAACCAGCTGCCGATTACTAACAAATAATTAACAAGGAAAATATATGGACCTCACCTATACCACCAGCGCCTGATGGGTCTCTTATTCTCTTTGGGCTTATTACTTTTTGGAGAAAGTGATTGTCATACAAGTTCACTTTTCTTAGTCAAACGATAATTTCACTCTTTTGTTTCACAGGAAGGAATTCGGTGGTATCGCAGAAAGTAGTTACGTTGTCCTTGTGTCAATAGAAGTCATTACAAAGTAGCCTGTTACAAGACGTCGTGTTAATAATCATCACTTTGCGTCCAGTCCACCGTTAGCTGCCTATCCTAACAAGGACTGCCTACATACGCTTAACGTTAATGAACTTGGCCGTCACTTCATTATGAGAATAATTATTTATTCCTAATTATAAGGCCACTTAATTATTCGCTGATTAATATCTGAGTCCTGGCAAACGCAATTACGCTGCAGATATGGGTTGTTTCACAAATGTTTCCAATTAATTCTTCCCCTATACAGGCGGAGCTATCTGCTCGTATCTCTGTCGTATCCCGCGTCATCTGCTCCATTATTTACGTCAGCCACTTTCGCTTTTTTTTTTTTTTTTTTTCCTTTTCTTGTATCCTTCAACCGTTACCCCTTCTACTGCTATCTCTACCATTAAAAACACTTCCCTCGTTTCTCTTCGCTAATTCACCGAACAATCTATCAATCGACTTAAATGTAGCAATAGTGCGCTTTGAGGTAACTGAGACGTTCATTATTATCTCCGTTATAGATGTCTGTGTTCAATTTTGGTTTCCTGCTGCATCTGTCGACCTGGCATTAGAGATGACGCGACATTGATTCTACGTTCTGCTATCCATAGTTCAGTTTTCAGTGTTTTCCCAGTCATTCCAGGCCAGTGCAATCATAGACCCTGATCGAAGGTTGTTACCTATTTTATTCACGCTTCTTCGCTTCAGTTGTAGAAACATGTTTTCAGTCCACCTTCTGATGTAACCCGATAAACATTCGAAAGATAACTGTCATAGAAATAAACTGAAATTAATGCAAATTGGATGCGATATGAGTGACAAAATTTCTTGGCCACCAAAATGCTCACAGGGAAATTAGGGAAAGGTTTTTATCAGATTTTAACAGTTCTCACTGACCAGGACACACCTGCTTGTGAAAACATTTTTCTATTAGGTTACATTGAAATAAAAATTACAAATGCTATATGACAATTCTTGTAGGATCATTTATGCAAAGAGATGTCTAATCTGATGGCATCTATTGGTAACAACAATTAATTCTTAGAATATCTGCTGAAACATGAAAAGCGACTAGTGGAACTATTTTCAGTAATCGTGTTAAACCGAAAATAATGAACATCCAGTGGATGTGGCGAGTGCAGTTCCTGATTTGGTACAAGTCTTTGTCGATTCAGTAACAAGCAACAGTTTGCTTAAAAATCTTAATGTCTAAAGCAATCTCAGACAAATTATTGTTTCGTGACTCTTCCTCTTTAAATACAGGGGAAAAAAACAAATGTGCTTGTGTTTGTTGCTAGGCAAAGGATGATTATTTTTATTTTGCTCAGTAATCGAAAATGCTAACAAAGTATGTAATAAAGTATTTATCCATTCTGACTTTCCCACAAACTATCCACGTCACGGAGAAAAAAAAAAAATCCTCTGTATGTTCAGTATGGCTGATATGAACTTCTCAGCTCTCCCAACAGCTTGTCAGAGAATCGCTAAAATACTTTAGCCACAATTTACCTGCAAGAATATAACTTTTAAGATCATTACTTTGCTGGATAATTTTTAATTTGAAACCGTTATTTCGAAGACTGTGTTAGCCAAAGACAATAAACAAAATTCCCAGAATAGTGAAAACTTGTTGATTTGATCAATTTTTACTCTAGGGACTAGAGAAGCCTATATTAAGCCTAAATTCTCATATAACAATCCGCATAACTTAAATAGCTGTTTGGCGGGGGTTATGATTGTGGGGTGTGTTTGGATGACTGACACGTGGGTTCAATGAGGTTTTCCTTACGATGCCCTATGACTCGCGTAGACTATCTTCATGTATCTTCAGCTCTTGAGTTCTTGTTCTTCTGACCGATCCTCTTCTCTTGTACTGCTAAACAAACACGACCATCGAGGGTTGAGCTTGCATCTAGGAGAGGGAGCGGACAGCAAAGGGTTACTTGAATCAAACAATCTCTACAGGAAACTTTGTTTAATCCGTACTAAACCGTATACAAACTACAGCTGATGATGTACAGGATAAAGAGGTATTCTGTAACCCCTGATAATGAACATAGGGATGAGACTTAGCCCTACAGTATACGGTAAGGTTTGTGCAGCGACTATCTAGTCCGAGGCCTAGCTGATAACTTGTTGCCCGACAGTGAGGAAGTGAGAGTGATCCATGTATTCTAGCTTGCTGGTAAAGTATTAGCTTACATGCTAAGCAGCGCACGTGTAACTTGCAACCTGAACTGTCGATCGCCAAAAAGTCGAACAAACAGGACGTGCTAACTTGACGTCTGACTGCTGCGAAACCTAACATACTTACACGATTTTAATACTAAAATGTTATACTAAATGACGTCCCATTACAACTGTTTTTAGTACCTCCTCTGTATGAGAGTGGTTTCATTTGAGTTTACGTGCAACTCTGCAAAAAGGTCGGTGTCCGATACCTGTGTACCGCCGAGAGCCGCGGGTTTATTTGAGTCCGAGTCCATCATTTATCAGGCGAGCCGTACGAATGGTGTTTGTCGCGGCCAGATTACCCCCACTGCCCATCGCCGCCCGGGGATTTATGCGTATTTACCATAATTAAATCAACGGGTGCGAGGGGGCAGCAGCCGCTTGAATTAAACCGTAGATCACCGGCTCTCATGAATAACTCGTCACACGCTTCGTCTGCGCCAGACAACTGCCATACATCGCTCTCGTACCGTACCGTACTGTGCGGGGCGCAGGTGAACCCAGCCCCTCTGTACTTGATGGCTTGGTTTGGCTTGGTTTAAGTCTGTGGCGCCCGAAACGACAAATTTTTAATACATTTGCTTTGTGTAGCATTGAGTATAATAACCTATCAGTTTTAGAGATTCCACATTTCTGAAACGATTTTTGTAAATGAAATATCTCCCAAACGCTGTCCCGTACAGCTTTATTTCCAGGATTTGATTCCTACTTCATTTAAAAAAGTTTTACGCTATTGTGCAACAAGCAAACCATTAATGCTGTTTATCTGAAATCAAATCCTTTCAAGGAAATGTTAGAGTCAATGAAATAAAAAATAATACACACTGCTTACCTAAGTTTTATTTTTCACTGTTCACCGAACCCTTTATATCTCCTCACTGTAGAGCGTTTGTATGTATCATAATATCGACATAAAAAAAATTATTGTTCGCAATGTTCATGATATCTAAATGCAGAAATTATAAAAATCTGCGTAAGCAATATTTGCCTCAGTAAATGAAAGAACTTTTTTAATTAAAAAAAAAAAGCCTTATGTAAAGAAATTATTCGGGCGTTTGGTGAGTAACATTCACAATCACAATTTAAAGAATGTCGTTTAGAATCTATCGATATCTGCATATGATATCAATTTGCCTTAGTTTTTTGAAAGTTTATAAATTCTCTGGTCGGATGCCTTGCATCCTCAAAGCGGTTGGGTCTGTATTACTGAATATCTTGGTTTGTTTAGTAGAAAATCGAATATATAATGAGAGATGAGTTATGAGAGATTTGAAAAGATGCGCCTCTCTGAAATCACTCTACTTCTCAATTGAAGTATATGCTGCGCAATGCAACTGCGTTAAAGGATATTGTGGTTTCTTATTGTTATATCTTCAAAAAGTCAGTATCTAAATATTGTGTCCGTGCATTCTGAAAACCGTGTTGGTTGCTAGCGACAAGGCTTTGCTTATTCTGTTTTAAGTCCTGTATTTTTATATGATTACTCTGAAATTCCGCTATGTCTCGCATCAGCCATCAGCATATGGAATATGAATTATATCAGACTTTCCTCGAATGCTTGCAGGTTAGCTGTAATATTTGGCAAGCACAATTCGTGCAAAGCACTGGAATTAAGATGTTTTTATTACAGAAGGCAATACCTTTCATGTGAGAAAGCTTCTAATAATGTGGACATGTGAAAACGGATGGTGAACAGCAAGAGGCAGAAAGTTGATTCCTCCGTTAGAAAATTTTTATAGAAACCAATCACCATTCAAATATTTTTACCGATTTTTACTCCTTTCTTCCTTTTTCCTTATTTCATTTCGTCTGTTTCCTAACAGCTTGTTGGCTGTAGCAGAGGTGCATTCAATTTCGCCTTGCCCCTTGTTCTTTAGGACAGCTTCGTCGTTTCCTGTGTAGTTGGTAATATTACAAAATACAGTACTACAGTAACGGAATTGTCGTTTGTCACGTAAAGGAAAACACACCACTGAGTTTATATTGTGTAGATAAATATTAAATTCAAAGGGCCATATCACCAAGTTTTTTTCAAGTGAGGTCTGTTGTCTCTACGTTTCTGTTTGGTTTCTGGCTTAACAATGTACCGAAGGGACTGGAGAACTGGCCTCACCTAATTAGGGGTGCCGGTTCACGTGCTGCCTTGGGTTGTTGTGATTAAGTATCGTGTTCTTCTTGTACTATCCATATTAAAAAAGGAAATAATAATATTAATAATATGATATATACACTAGAGTAAAAAAAATACTATTGCAACTAGGTGAATGACTGACATGGCATAAATAAGACGAGATTGCAGACGGTATGCGGATTGCTGCAGAGCGGCGTAGTCAGGCCCTCGGGAGGAATTTGGGGACGCAGCGGGGGCGCGTTATCTGTGGAGCCACGCTGGGGCTGGCCCGCAGCGCCACCGGCCACCTCGGATTCCAAAACTAATTCCCACCATCATTGTTTTCCTTCCAAGGCCAGCGTTTCGTCATGGTAAAAGTTCTCCCAGAAGCCCAGCAATTTGGTCGGCGGGATGGGAGAACGCCACCAACGCAAGTTCGAATCCCGCCTCTCATTTGTCGAGCAAACCTTGTGGCGAAGGATCACTGATTTGCCTCTTGTATTTGAAAGTCAAATACAGAGAATCACCGGAATTTTTAGTAGAGAGCTCTGCAAGCAGATGGTGACAGTTGTTTAGCATAATCCATCTGTAATGACCCTAAAGACCGTCCTTACAAAATAATCAAAATGCATCCGCTAACTGTCACTGAAGTAATGGGGCGGGATATTCGATAGAGGCGCGATCTAATTATCGAGTGGCAGCTTGGTTCACTGCTAGACGCCTGAAGGGGTATTTTTTTTTCTCTTTCCTCCCAAGATTAATAGCAAAATTCATACGCACCTGTTAGTATCGTATGAAGGAACAGGGTACCAAGTTGAAAATGTTTTAAAAATACAAAAATTAAGAGCTCCAAATGAACACATTATAATATAATAATCACAAAAATATAATAATATTGTAAGAAAACAAAAGCAGGCCTGCAATAATTTTTTCCCCCTTGTGAAAATTCAGAAAAATAAGTTTGTTCTTTATTTATTTAGTTTTAACTGACTTTAAATGTTTAACTGCAGATTTATTGTCTGTGTCCTTTTCTTATTCACAAAAAACACATACTGGGATAGCCTCATCATCTTCGCTATCTATTGCCGCACAGGAATTGTGTGCCCAATTTTTTGCACAAGCGACCCAACCTTCAACTGACTTTGAGTAAAATTCACCGCAAGATATACATTCACAGTTAGAACAATCCTCAGAATCACTCTCTTTAGTTTTGGGTTCGTTCTTCAGATCCTTTTTACATTTATCTTCTGGGACTTTCCTTTTGTTTTTTCCATTTTTAATTTTATTCTCTTTCTTAAATAGTTTTATCCTTGATTTTTCTTCTTGCTCTTAATAGTGGCTTCTGAACCTTTTTTTTGTATCTGAATCTGTTGAGACAGCGGTCTTCTCTCTTCTTCGTGCTTTCTTTAATTTTTGGAATAGGCATTACAATTTCAGGTGAAACGTGAAATAAAGAGGTCCTGTTGTCAGTTGTCATCCAAGAGCAAGCAGGAGTACTTCCCCGTTCTGCCCCCGCGGGTTAGGGATGTAAGTCAGTCGAGAAAAATACGTAAAGGAACATACACGCAACTAAGGACTTAATTCAAGCATGCACTAATTAATTTTGTGATGTAAACAAGTATGTGGAGTTTCCTTGGATACAAAAACATCAGAAATTACGATACAGGAGTAGAAAACCACACAACGAAAACTTCACACACTACCACTCGAGAAAACTAGACTAACATGGCTGCCGTAGTTTAACAGTAATAGGGTGGTCTGGTTCTACTTATTGCCGTTCGCTGGCATTATATCCCTGACCCCGAAAAATTTCAAACCTCATTCCGCCCCGGTACTCCACTGTACCCCGGGTTTCCCTACTATTCTATGATTATGTGCTTCTGATATCAGAAATATTAAATGAAAGCATACGATGGAGGACTGAACGTAGAATTCTGGCCTCACGTGTTTTTTGTTTTTCCCATTTATGAGCAAGTGTTTTCACGGATTGATTGCTATTCCGACACAGTGGATGTTCACAGTTGATGGCAATAAACTGAAACTGTAAAAAGTCCTGAATTCGTCAGGAGCAGCTCGTCTGAAGCCTTCTCGTCAGTCAGTGACGTAAAGAACAGTATCTCCGTCAAGTCAGTTTTTGTGAGATAAATTATACGTCGAATTATTTGTTAGTTTTCATTGTATTAATACAAAATTGCTCTCTGTCGTATTTTCTGCGGTGGTGTGATATTACCAGGATGAAATGGCTGGATGCCTATATAACTCTCCCTTTTCTGGCCGAGGTGGTAGTGACAGGCAACCGACACAAGGTTAATGATTCGGGTTTCGGGTGGTGGAAGAAAGTTTCATCACTCAGGGTTTAGTCAGCATGGTGGGATAGGTGATGGTGCACAGTTACTAATCGTCATTTATTATATATATACTGTACCAAAGGCCTGTGTTAAATCCCAAACTTCTCGGCACCTTTTCCCAACATAATGGGGATTGCTACCATTAAGTTTTACTCACCGGTTGCATGGTCATATTTAGAGCTTTGGTTATACGTCGCATGCCCTTGCTGACGCCAAGCTTTACATTCGTACTGTCAGGTCGTTCTAAATATTAATGGTGGACTAAAAGTACAGAAAGAGCGTCGATAAGCCGAACGTCAATTATCCGAATAACCTTTTTATTTATTTTTTGTGAATTGTGCATTATTTTACAGAAACATCAATTTTTTTTATTTTTTCTATTTACAGATTTATAGTATCGTACACCTTTGCACGTGTTTTGTTCGGAATTTCCTCTGACAAAGAACTATATAGGAACAATGAGTTTTACAGCTTGCTTTTATTATTGAATTATCGATCGAGCGTGGTGGGTAAGCGGCGCTCTGGCCTCGCATTCGAGAGGACTTCGGTTCGAATCCCCGTCCGGGCATCCACATTTGGGTTTTACATGATTTCCCCAAATCACTCCAGGTGAATGACGGGACGCTTCCTTCAAAAGGCCAAGGCCGAATTCCTTCTCGTTCCTTGTCCCCAATCCCATCCCGCCTCGACGTCGACGAGGCGTAAAACCATAAATAAAAAAAATTGAATTATCACCGCAATATCCTCTCGAGCAACCAGACACTGGCTTCGATGCTGAATGTTTGTTGTACCCCGACGCGACAACAATAATTCTTTCAATGTGCCGGGATTTTTGAATTTCTTTAAGAAATCTGATACCACCGTGTTCATCCTTCCCTTTGTTATTGATTTGCTGTACTGGTGAGTTATGTTGCCTGTAATATCTTGTATCAACAATTATTCGCCTATAATAGACTCATGCTCATCTTCTAAAAGGACACATAAGTGTTCCCAACATGAAGCAGAAGAAAATAAGAGACTTCTTTTGATTGGGATATGTAAAATTATAATGTACCTAAATAAAAACTATATAAACAGAAAATATACAGATCTAAAATCCGAAGAAATTGAAAATCCGAACCACCCTCGGTCCCAGTTAGTTCGGGTTATCGGCGCTCTACTGTATTTGCCTGTGAAACTATGTTCAGCCTGTTATAAGTATATTTTTTGTTTGAGAAATGTCTAGTTTTTGGAGCAGAGATTGGGGACTGACTCGGCATTCACCTCGATGGCTGCGGAAAACAGCCTAAAAAACCGCAGTAATGACGGTCGATATGAGGGGGACTGGGCTTCTGCCCGGTCCCGTTGTACCTCCCCGATCCCGTATGCTGCGCCTCTCTGGCAGGCTGTTAAGAAACTTCTTATTTAATTAAAATAGGGAACGGTTGTACCTGTAGAAATATTTTACAGCGGTATTTCAGTGTGTTAGAATCTATTGTTTTTTAAATCCTCGTCAGTAAAATTGAAGCTACATTCTTTTTACATCAAGCGTCGAATATTTGTTGGCTTTCAAAATCTTCCCTGAAAACAGTGGATCGACGGAATGTTGCCATTTATTTCCTTGCAGTATATGACTGCATCGTTGCGGTCAATAAATTTTAATTAAAACCGGGCACCCGGGCATAGGTGTAATCAACCTTTAAATTGACGATAGCTTTGCTGTCTGGATTCCTTTTGTTTCCTCTGGCTTATTAGGGATTAACGTTTGACGTAACGGAGCGTGGTGGGTGAGCGATAATATAAGTCATCGCATTCGGTAGGACGTGGGTTTGACTTCCCCTCCGGCCATCCAGATTTGGGTTTTCCACGGTTTCCTCAAATCACTCCAGGCGAATGGCGGGATGGTTCCTTCAAATGACCATGGCCGAATTCTTTCCCTATCCTTCCTCCGGTCCTTTTCCACTTCTAATGGTATCTCTATCGACGATGCGTAATACTGAACAAACAAGTTTGACTTTAACCAACCACAGTGAGTGTTTTTGGTTCAGAAATTAAAACTTACGAAACATGGAGATTGATAAAAGAGAAGCTAAGTTTAAAAATTAAAATGTTTTCCAATTTTAGGAATGTTGTTTGTTTCAGGAGTCTTAACTGCTTTTAAAGCAGTGTTTGTAAACAAATTGGAAGAAATATGACAGACCGTATAATAGTACAGTCTATTGAAGGTTACACCAGGAGTGTTTTGTCAGTTACACAACACAGGGTCATTACCTTTAGATACTGGTGACTTTCCTGAGAGACAGTGTGTACGGTTACTCCTATATAAACAGCAAAGTCTTTCAAAACAAACATACCATCTCTCGTCAGAAATCCTTTTGCGCCTAGAAGATAGCTGTAACGTCAGTGAGAGGAAAGATTGGTGCTATTTATTTTATGTTAGCTTGATCACAACACTGCAATATCGGACAGTATGCACACGTGTTAACTGGGATATTCTCACTAATTTAAAATTCTTTATAATTAGCTACAGATGCTGTCTTAACTTATTCATTTTGTCGTGAACAATCAATTACAGCTAAGGTGCAAATGGGACAAATTCATTTCGATTTAATAAATAAAAACATGTTGTCGTTATCACATATATAATCTGACGTCTTGTTTCATCCGGAGTATAGATTCTTGTTCGGGAACGGTACATCATATAGGTTGTAACAGTTCTCTGTCCCAGTCTTTAAGAATCATGTATAGCAAGGTGGGAATTGATTAATTGTGGATTTGTATATTTTTTGTGTAATTGTGAATTTGTGTTTATTCCTCATGTAAATGAACGTTGTTTAATGGAGAGAAATTGTGTAAATGATATGTAATACGATCAAGTAAATAAAGTATTATCGTCTTACCTTCTGGACGTTTCTGTAGCGTCTATTTGAACGCGCGTCGATAGCGAGCAAAGTTAGCTGTCTGTCATTGTCAGCTGTTGTCTTTTTCAGTCTGTGAGTTTAATTTATGAAATATTTATATTGTGCTTTAGTATCTTTGGACGAGTCTATCGCCTTATCACAGTGTAATGTTGCTGTGGAGCTCACGGACAAATAAATATGAAGATTGATTCGTCGGTGTAGTCATTTCATGAAACTCTTTAATACAATCAAATAAGTAGTTATTTAATTTTTGGGGGAAGGTAAAACACTCTGGGGACCAACGACAGTGAACAGTGAAATTGGAGGACGAAGTAATTAAGGCTAACCATCACTAATTGACGACAGGACGAATTAATTTCCACATTGGTGAGGTAGCTTTGGTAAAACACTTTCTTTGTTGCGTCCCAGAATCACAAAGGCTTAAAAGCCAAGTGCTTAAATGAAGCATAGGTTACTCCAGTAGTTACCAACTTCTGTAATTAATGTAAACCATCTTCCCACACTCAAAAAAGTTTGTTATCCACGTGCGTCTGCGGTAACGCTTTAGCCTGGCATTCGGGAAAGTGTGGGTTGAAATCCCAGTCCCGCCATCCAGATTTCGGTTTTCCATGGTTTTTCGAAATCACTCCAGGAGAATGCTGGGATGGTTCCTTAAAAATGACAATGGCCATATTACGTCCCGTTCCTGGCCCCATTCTCTTTCGCCCCTAATGACCTCGACGTCGACTAGGATAAATCCAGGAACAAAAAAACCAGCAAAAACACGGATATTTTTCACGTCCAACATAGTCATGTTTTACCATTGAAAGCAAAGTTGTACATATCTGCAAAACGCATTGTTGTGTTCAGCGAACGTCGTTTTTGAAGTATGTGCTATTTATTCGTTATACCGTAATTTAAAAGGTTAAGATAGGTTTATAAATTCTGAACTGAAATTAACTTTAATGTGTCTGCAAAAGAATACTTTTTACCTGCTGACCTCTTTGGTGATGGAACATGTCAGTAAAGACCCTCCAAATCGTTAGTGCTGATCTTTGCTGTAACTCAAACCCTCAGTAGTTACGGATGTCGTATTTCAACTGATGCCTATTCAGGTTAAGAAGCGTCTCTGTCATTGTACGTTTATTCACACCAGCCAGCGAGGGATAAATAAGCGTCATTATATTCCATTTGAATACCAGGGAACACGAGTGTCGTTACCGTTATATTTCTGTACGCACAAAGATAAACAGGAAAAAAAAATATGGGTGATAGGACTGATTTAATTGGTCGAAACGCTGATGGCATTACTTGTTCTGAAGTTAATATTTCACGCTCTGGCTAAGCACAGAGTTTACCGTTTTCATTCAGCGGATCGTTCGCCGAGCTTATTATTTGTTATTCCGTAATCCTATTATCATTATAACGTCATGTACAAAAGTTATGAAGCTGAGCGGGATACTTATTCATAATACTAAATTATGCATACAGTTATCCGAAATCCGATTGGGATCGTTCGATTTATTAGCAATAAAAAAAGAAATATCGGTTGGCAAAAAAGTGAACAAGAGATGCATATTTGTGATAGTGGTGGTTGTGCTGACGTTGTTATAACTCAGGCGCGGGAATGTTACGGTATACATTATGGGATGTTGTCCCTTCGACACGGGCGCTGCATAACAAAATGTTGCGTCAAAAAAGTCTTCTCGTGGCCGTATCTCTCTACGGCGACAACTACGAAAAAGCGGACCCCCTTCTGGTAGCTGGCTACCCCGTGATAATTCTGTCGGGATGAAAGAAGAGTAGGACCGGACTTTTTGTCGAGCTCGCAGGAGCGGGGCGAGTGAAAGCGCAGAAAGAGATCCGTCAAAACTGTGGTAATGGCGTCCTTTACAAGTGGCGGCCCGTATGGGATGACACGGCGGCAGAATTTTTGTGGAAAGCATCCGCGGTCCCCTCTGCCTCCCGCTGGGACGGGCATAAATATAACCACGGAATGCTTCCGTCTGGTCCGCTGTTCGGCTCCTGGTATCAACAGCAATAACGGTCACCTTCACAAGGCTTCTAGAATGTCTCTCTTTTATATATGTCAAAGGATTTCCAGAAACACGTAAAGGGAGAAGGGGTAGAGATGGGAAGGAAAAGCAGACAAGAAAACTTCATTCTTAAATAGAGATAGCTAGAATTTTTTTTCCACTACCTGTAGTATGTAGAGAATTGAACATGTCGAGGTATATACATTAATATGTAAATAATATTTTAACAGCATTTATTGTTACTACATCTGAATTAATTTAAATGTAAAATTTCTCCAAAACTAATTAAAAGCATTTCACAGAAAATCATTAATACATCAGATTTATCGTATGAAATGTAAGTATGTTTTAATTAGCTTTTAAATTTAGAGCCTCTTAACAATTTTATTTCCTGCTGGAGTTTATTGTTAAATATTACCCGTGTTTGAAAGGTTTTTTTCCCCGCAAATTGTTTACTCTCACTCGACAACAGTTTTCTTCACATCTTATTCCATGGTTGTGATGCTATATTTGTTAAGTTTTGTGTGCACTGAGTCCAGGAATGTCATATGCAAAGCAAAGAGTACTAAAATTTTATTTTGCTGGAAAGTGGGCCTACTTGAATCTCTCTGTCGTACACTAAATTTGAATCTACGTATCTTTTTTAGCACCTTAAATAGTCTGTCCCTGTAGCAGTATATGACTACTCCTTCGCCAGAAGACGGAGTCGGAGAGCGGCTCCGAAACGTCGTATCGGGTTGAAGTGCTCCCCCGGTGGGAGGCCCGAGAAATTTCCACACAAGGACATTTCAATTCGCTGTCACGTGCGAACTTTGTTCTGTATTTGAATTGCTAACATTATTTTGCAGTTGCTATCATGCGATATTTTCTTTTTTTGCATTGCAATGTGTGTGTTTTGCTTTGTAAATAGTTTGTTAAAAGTGATAATTGCACAACGAAGTTCAAGGGTAATTTATGAGGTTTGCCAACAGGCTAAAGATGGTGTTAATTTATGTGTTGAATAAGTTGTTATTTTCACCATAGCTTTTTATCTCTGGTAATTTTATTTTATTATTGGTTGCTCTCGAAGTTAAATTAATTTTACGACTAGTTACAGGCAGCGTTGCACTTGTTTGGGTTAAAGGTCGGCGTTTATTGCAAAGTCTAGTTTGCGGTACTAGAAGGCACTTGTTTATCTGTATTTTTCTTAATTTTTTTGAAAAATACAATTCTTAATGCAGTTATTTCGTAATCGACGGTACGCAAAGAATTTTTTGTTCTTAAAAAAAAAAAAAAAGTAATTGACGCGCAGACAGCACTAAGTCATTCTGGCGGAGTCGGTCATTTATCGAAACTTTGTCCGTTCCCTAACTGTTCCACTTTGCTTACATTAAACTGAGATACTGTCAGGATGGTTGTGATCTAAACTATTAAAGATAACGAATTATTTTGTAGGCCTTCTTCACGGTACCGCGCAATAATTCATGACGGTTTAGTGTTATCAAGCGTGATTGGTGGGCGGCAACACACTCACCTCACATTCGAGAGGATGCAGTTTCGTATCTTCGACCGGCCATCGGTTTCCATTGGTTTCCGGAAATCTTTCCCAGCTGGTGGCGGGATGGTTCCATAAAATGTCATGACCAAATTCCTTTCCATTAATTGCCCCCAGTACTTTCCCGCCTCTAATGACTTCGGTGTCAACAAAGCTTATAGCAATCGATATATTTAATTCCATTAAGTGGTGGCGTGAAAATGTTTGAAAATAAAATAATGTACGTGACGCAAACAGATTTGCCTCCTAACCAAATTTCAATGGCATATTAGGAAGTCGTTGTTTACTGGCACTTAACCTTTCGATCATACAATAAAATTGAACTTCTCTATACTTTTTGGTTATTACGAGCGTATTCCAAAAGTAAGGTCCGTTTGATCATAATAAAAACATCGTTCAGGATACAAGGTTTTTATTAACGTCAGTATGTAACTACATATCTAGTTCACTTTTCCACATAATCGCCGTTCATATCTATACACTTTCTGTAACGCTGTACCAGTTTCTTTAACCCCTCGGCATAAAAGTCTGCCGCCTGGGACCTGAACCAATTGGTAACGCTCGTCTTGAGTTCTTCATCGGTTTGAAATCGTTGTCCACCAAGCCACCGTTTCAAATGCAGGAAGAGAAAATAGTCGCTTGGTGCAAGATCTGGACTGTAAGCAGGGTGGTCTAGGATTTCCCAACGAAACTCTTGAATCTTCTCTTTGGTTTTGGAAGCGGTATGCGGGCGTGCGTTGTCGTGCAGGAGGATGATGCCAGACGACAGTTTCCCGCGGCGTCGATTTTGGATGGCACGTCTCAGTTTGGTGAGCGTTGCACAGTACACGTCAGCTGTAATGGTTGTCCCACAGTCCATGAATTCGATCAAAAGGACGCCCTTTTCGTCCCAAAACACGGAAGCCACCATTTTGCGATTCGTGTACGGCGATTGCTTACACTTTTTTGGTTTGGGTGAACCGGAATGGCGCCACTGCATTGATTGTTGTTTTGATTCTGCGTTGGTGTACGCTATCCACGTCTCGTCTCCCGTAACAATTTGGGAAAACAAACTGTCTCCATCTTGTCTATAGCGCTCCAAAAATTGTCGTGCGCTATGCATTCGTTGCTCTTTGTGCTGAGCGGTGAGCAGTTTTGGCACCCACCGCGCACAAAGCTTCCGATATCCAAGCTCTTCAGTCACAATCCTGTAAATTGAGGTTCTAGCAACATTTGGGAATTCCATAGCCAGACCACTAATCGTCAAACGCCGATCACTTCGCAGTTTTTGGTTAACTTGCTCGACGATGTCGTCGGTCCGAATACTGGGCCTGCCACTCCGCTGTTGATCGTGCACATCTGTGCGACCACTTTGAAATTCTCGACACCAGTGTCGAACTTGTTTCTCACTCATTATGTTTGGTCCATACACTACACACAATTCGCGATGGATATCCGCAGCTGACGATCCTTTTGCCAACAAAAATCTAATCACACCGCGCACTTCACAACTGGCGGGAGCTACGATTGTCGCGGCCATTTCGAACTGCTCTCAACAATAGATATATGGCTACTGCGGCACGCCAACAATACTGCATATTTACCAGGAGTTGGTAGATGGCGCTGCAGGTGGGAAACGTCATTCAGGCCTATCATCTGTGACATCTTGTACCCCGGACCTTACTTTTGGAATACGCCTAGTATTTCTCACAAATGCTAGAATTAGGCGATATATATGAGTATTATCACTGGCCAGTAAATGATTCATGTTAAAGTTGTTGTGAAAGTGCTTTCATAAATATTTTAATGTTGTTCCAGTATTTCTTGCATCCGAAAAACATGTGGTTTATGTCACATTAAACATCATCTTCACAGTCACACCATGGCGATTCGATTGCTTTAAATCTGCATAGATGCGAGGGAAAGATGACATGGTTAAACATTAACCTAGCTATTGAAGTCATTAGTCCTCTTGATAGAGAGCCCTTTCGATGCCACTTGGATGTTGGTATCTGAGAATGGATGCAAGCGTATTGGTTACCTCTGAATTGTGTTGTATCCGATCACACTCTATTCTACTTTAGTCTTTCTTGAAGAAGTTTTTAGTATCTAGACCTGGCACCCTTGTCTCTTCCTCGCCCCTTCTTATAACACCCTTTGGCCAGTTGGTCTACCTACTCATTTCCTGGCATGCGAACATTTGCTTTTATCCATATAAATATAATTTATTTGCTTAGGTTGGTTAATTTCGCTGTTGGTCTGTATGTTTTTCACTATCAAAAAATCATTTCGATTGTTATTTTTGAAAACTAAGATTTTTTTCCGTTAATATTAGAATGGTCCTTTTGGACGATCGTAATCCGTATTCGGGGCTTTTGAGATTTCCGCTGTATGATTTGAGGCTTCCTCTCGAAGCTAATACATTCTAAACACCTTTTCCTTCGGAATTGTAAGGGCACAGCCTACTGAACTGCTAGACTTGGCCCCATCTGTGTGGATTTGAATAGCCTGAGGCCATTGAGCCAGATGTCTCGTCACTAATTGTTAGTTAATTTCAGCATTTTCACTAAACGGCGCGTCAAAACGTACTGTAAGGTTCACAGTACTTGGCTCCTAGTTTACTTCAAAGTAAGGTCGTTTGCTGGTTGCATACTCATATTCCTCGTTTTGCTTTATTTTCTGGAAGGCGGAGTGGCTTTTGTGTTTCCAATATCGTTCGTCAGCACATGATTCACTGAATAAGTTTGCTATTCTCAACTTGCACGTGTTTCATCAGGACTTAATATGGAAGAAACTCTCTCCTGATCTGAATAGGAGTTCCATTGCCTCCACCATAAATGCGTTTGTTGGTGTTGATGCTATCACCCCAAAATAGTTGTAGTGCCTTAAATTGTCATTTATCAAGGGTGTCAAACAACCGTTTCGATACTGCTCCGAAGATTATGCAGCCATAATCAATGTGTGAGCGAATCAATGCCTGTCAGTATTGAGAGAATTTTTGGGGTCCATGCTCCATGATATTTCTGATATGACGCATGATGTTCAGTGCTGAATCACACTTTCTAACTTTTTTTGTAACTGCTTTACGTCTCTTTTTAACATTGAGGTCTTTAGAGACGGGAAAGGATAGGGGTCAAGGATGGGGGCAAGGAATGGGAAGGAATTAGGCCATGGCCTTTTGAAGGAAGCATCCCGGCATTTGCCTGGAGTGATTTGGGGAAACCATGGAAAATCCAAATCTGGATGCCCGGACGGGGATTCGAACCGCCGTCCTCCCGAATGCGAGGCCAGAACGCTAACCGTTACACCGCCCCGCTCGGTACTTTTTAACTACCTGCTTCTTCTACTCGTTCAACCGCATGTTACTGTCGATCACTAGCCCAAGATATTTCACCATTTTCTTGCACGGAAAACTGAGGCCCGCTAAAATGACAGAATTGCTAGGATCTATTCCATGTCTGGTGTAAATGGTAACATCCGACTTCTGGTGATATTTCAAGTCCATTTGTCTTCAACCCTTGAAGGAATGTCCCCACTACGATGGACATTATCTCCATTACTTCTCGTAACGTGTTTCCAATCACATAAATGCAGATGTCATCTGCAAATTGTAGTAAATAAGAGTTATCGGTTGCTATAGCTTCTAGGTCGCACATATAAACATTGAATAAAAGTGGTGAAGTTTTTACACCAATACAGAAAGGATCACAGTATCATATGCTTTCGTTATGTCAATATACAGGGCGTTCGCCGGGAAACGCAACCCACTGTTAGCGCTACAAGGAAGAAACTGCTCCCGGCGAGCGAGCGCTCAGTTTCCGGCATTGTTCGACCGTCGGCCGCGGACTATTTCATAATAATTACGCTTCATAAACTTCATAAACTTGTGTGCTAAGCATTTAAATGTGACGTAATTCATTAGCTTACCTTATAAAAGATGCTGGAAGTGTTGACCCTCTTGTGTAATGCACATTTCACATCTTCTGAACATATTTCGAGACACACGCTGCCCTAACTGACTTAATGATTTTTTGGGTGACTGTTCTAGTCGAAAAGCGATATCGTCAATTTTCTCCTCTGTGAGAATACGGTTGACCGACAGTCTCTTTTTGTTAAAAAATGAACCCGTTTCTCTTACTTTTTTAACCAGACGCAGAATTGTTGATTTAGCTGGCAGTAAAGCGCCAGGAAATTCGCGACGAAATTTACTGCGACACTTTTTAAACGACTTCTTCTTCACATATGTATCGTAGAGAAATATTCTTTGTTGCAAACTGTAACGTACCATAATTTTACTCACACTCAAACACGGTACAGATTAATAAGAGTATGAAGCCCCAAACCATCCAAACCGCAAAGAAACGTTTATTCACAACACTGATTAATAAGAGACTGAAGTCACAAACTATCTACAATGCAAAGAAACCGTTCTTAACAATGTAAGGGTCACTGCACTGCACTGTTGGGGCAGCGGAGGTGTTAAACAGTGCGGTGATTCACGGTGCCGTGTGACGGAAACAGCTGGCCCCACTGACGGAGCAAGTTGCCAACGGCAACAGACTGGGAGGGTAGCGTTTACCGGCGAACGCCCTGTATAACACCATAGCATATATATTTTTTTTTCTTAATCCACTTTGAATATCAGTTGTGTGACGCATCAGAGTTTCCATCGTACTTCTTCCCTTGCGGAATCCGTACTGAAAGTCTGGTAGTATGTTATAGTGTTGTAAATAGAGTTGGGATCTTTAGGACAAGTCATATTTTTTTCCTGCCTTTTTTTTAGTTGAAATACTGAATTAAACATTGATTGAACATTTCTGATTGTATTTAAATGTATTTTACATAGCATATACATGCATACTCAGACCATTTTCCTAATTTTGGTCATATTTCGATAATATTTATGATCATATTTTAAGGAAAAATGTGATAGTTTTTTACTACCGGGAATTCACTAGATATAGATGAGAATAAATTAAGATAATTATTCACAGAGCTGTACTTATGCTATACATGTGGGGGAATTCACCAGTCAAGAATTAAATTTATACATTATTGTCACTCTCTAAATCTTCCACCCTCCTTTTAATTTTGGCAATGCAGTAGACGCATGCCTGTGTCGATCCGCATCAATATCTCAATGAAATATCCTCAGTCATCGTTAAATCTGCAATGGATCAGTGAGGAGACCTACGGAATAAAATTTTCTGGAAGTGCGAAGTTAAGGAAGGGAAGTTAGAGAGGAGTATTTTAGTACAGATGAAAGAGTTTTATTCTGTAAATTATCTGAAATTAAAGTGACTTCAACAAAACGATTTAAAATTTAATTTACCAATGGTGCAGCGAGTGCACGGATGCAAATTATACTGTCTACATGAAAGCGGCATTAATAGATAAAATAAATGATTTATAATCAAGCATGTTAAGATGTATAGTAAATTTAAATGTTTGGTCATATTTTGCCATTTTTAGGTCAAATTTATCCATTTTTTAAGGTCATAATTGCTTGCTTATTTCTTTATTTTTTTGATCATAAAGATCCGAACCCTAGTTATAAATAACAGTCCAACCGTCTTTTAACTAGTCGTTCTAATATTTTCAGAGATAGGCCTATAGGATGATATCAGCTTAGGGATTTTACCTATTTTCAAGACTGGGACAATCCTTTGCCAATCTCATAGATTCAACATGTATTCTTTCGTTCCAAATTCTCTTATGTATGTACAGTAAAGCTTCAAGTCTATTGGGTGGAAAATGGTTGAGCATCGAGTAGTTTATATTGTCCGGGCCTGGAGCACAATTGTTGTTGAGTTTCATTACCATTGAGAGAGAATTGCTGCTCATTGAGAGAGAACCGTAGATACAATCAAGTCGTTGTTTCTGTTAGAAGTAATGTGATTTCTTTTAAATATTATTTCATGCAATAGAAGTATGTACAAATTATGTTGAATAAAAAGTCATGCTCAACAATTTCTGCAGATAAAAATGAGTAAAAATATCTGATACTGCGGGGATTTAAACCCAGGTCGGAAAAACGGGGAGCGGAAACCTTACCGCCGACACCACGCTGACTAGGTAGTATATGGCAATTTTTTTTGTTTTGTTTTGCTAGGCGCATTTGAAGAAACACTTCAATTGCATTTCTTAGCGTTTTTTTTGCACATAGGTACAATACAGTATTTATTAAGTGGTTTTTGACCTCCTTCCATATTGAAATTAGAAATAAAACATAAAAGTTTTGATAAATAACACTCCACAATATACATTACATATTCGTTGACAATGACATCACGGTGCAGCGCGCCAAACTGACGGCGTTTAAATCGCTTGAACTGGATTGCAGTTTTATAATATTTATTTTGAAGTTAAATTTTACTATTTTGATCTATGTTATATTTTTTGCGGTTACAGAACAGTGTAAATAAGTGATTTAAAATATAAAACTAATAAATGCATATTTTCTGAAGCTTTATTTACTAAAAAAAATGTTCATAATTTAGGAGTATCCTTTGTGATATTTCAGTGCAAGTGGCATCTGGATATTTAGTAATCAGAGCTACCTTGTTTTTCTTTTTTCTTACTTATTTATTATATTTCAGGTGTATGAATTTAAAGAGGCTTGTAAAAATAATTTGAGATCAGAACTGAAATAAAGAGCGCAAAAACCTGGAGAAATAGTTTCCTCGCTCGCGGCATTCCGTAAGAGCGTGCCTCCTTTGTCTGTGCCGGGGTATAAGTTCCCCGGATGCCAGTTTTGTGTAATTTAGAGCACTTAAATGCAAATGCTGCAGCGACCCCTTTCTCCTCACAGCCTGCCGCAACCGTCGTCCACAAAATACGAGGATCTCAGTAGACCATAGACCATTAGCATCATTTTAATATTCTGTAAATGTTAAACATTGATTTTGAACTTGGTAGTATCAACTTGAAAACTGTTAAGTAATCTGTGCAGAGAAAACATGAAGCACCAAAAAAAAAAAAGATAGTTATAGAGGAGGGTAAGTAGAGAGATCACTGTGTTGGTGTGCTCCTTAATGTGTCTCGCAAACATGTAGTGGAAAAATTAACTAGGAGAACAAAAAAATGATTAGGTCCGGAAGCTGTTTTGGAGAATTGGTTTTTTTTGCTGCAGAAGGGAAAACTATTCGAATCAGAAAAATGACAGCAATGGAATGATTTCTTTATCTCAAATACCTTTCAGTTCAGACCAACATTGAGATTCAAATGGATAAATCATAATGGTTATGCTCGTTATTTCAGCAATAGTTTTTGCCGGGTAATTTAACGATATTAGATCGACACATTTTTTTTTTAGAATTGCACGTAGCGCAAAAGGTTATTGGACATAGATATGTAGGGTTGACGCATGGACCAGCCTTGATAACTCATAAGCCTTAAAACAAAGCAGTTCACAAAAAAACAAGACGTCGACCAACTAGGTGTAAAAACAAACGAACATAACAAAACCAAAGTTTTACTTTGAAGCACGGTATCTTAGTTCTTTTAAATTGGTTCTCTACATGAGCGGTAATGTAACATACACTTTGTTTTATAACTAGGAGCTGGTACGCGTGTAATAGTCTGTCAGTTTTTTCAAGTAGCTTAAGGCGTCTAGGAAACAGTTGAGTAGGTGATTTACATTTCTTTACTTCAAGCATTAACTGTTAAATATCTTTATTTATTTTTTACTTTTTTCTTAACTGCCTGGTTTTTACGCATGAAATAACAAAGTTCTGAGATGTTGGCTGAAACACACAGAAACCAATGTAGTTTTGATTTTGGACTATCATGGCGATAAACAGATTATTTTTGCAAAAACTGTTAAGCAACTTTCAGTACGCACTTGGTCACCCTTTTGCAGGCAAACGGTTTTGTAAATGTTCTAATCCGCTTAGCGTCCAAAAGTTGGGTGAAAGAGATGATGTTTTAATGAGAGTTTACGCTGTCGGAGTGTCGACAAATAACACTAAATTTTCCCACGTGCACCTTTCTTCTGACAGGAGGATTCTGATTCTGAAAAATAGTTTCAGAAGAATGCTGAATGTTTCTTCATTATAGGATACTGACGATTCCCTTCAGAATTTGTCAATTGTATACCTGTTCTTCTGACTTCATTAAATAATTCTAATTAACAGCAACTATGAGCTTTCCGAAAATCACATGCTGGGACCATGATGTGCATCGCGTTTCTGAAACCTTAAATTATCATCATCGGACCTATATTGCATTTTGTTTGCCAAGTTGGCGAGACTCGTGCGACAGCATATTATTCGCCGATACGAGGCAGATGTGGCCTCATGTGAACGTGTTAAATGTGTTCCCGAGATAATTTTATCCTGCCCGCTAGACAGCGGCAACAGGTGTTTGCCAGCTGCTTGGCTGCGAGATCCTGCAGCTTAGGATCCACTGCGGAAGGTATGTTTGAAGTCCCGACCCAATCGGAAGCGTCCTTGCCTCAGTCTGGGATTCTATAGCACGCGGTATGATCCTATATTTCTTAGAGTGCTATAAGCGCGATCATAGAATATAACGAAAACATTTAAATCGAACGAATATCAATAAACGAAAAGCAACTAATAATTAATATGTTTATTTAAATGAGAGCCCTACTTTTCTGGCAATAATTTCTTCGCAGTTGCTTACTTAAATAAAATTGTTATTAAGTAACGCGCATAGCCTCGATTTGGTAACGTATCAGGTCGTGTTATTTAGGCAACGAAGGCGGGAAGCATAACGCCAGCTGTAAGGACACGATGGCACAGTGACAGACACCTACCTTAACCTTCTATTAGTTGAAATAAATATAATAGTAATATAGATTTCACGTTACGTGTTTTTCTTTTTCTGTTATTGTATTCGTGTTTGTGTCAATGGTACTAACGAAAATTACAGGGTAGCTATTTGATGGGAATGGGAATATGAAGAAAGAATAATCTTGGTGTTCATTGACAATCATGAATCACATCATTCAATAAAAATGGAATGTAATTACAAAAATGCTTGGTAGATCTTGAATTGGAAGTAGCGTACGTATGGTTGTTGCAGGATTTATACAATCTTAACAAGTGCCGGGTGAAAACAAAAGTTAGAAATACTGAATCATTAAAAGTTAGGAAAAGAGTTAAAACAAATGAATTATTAGTGTTTGGGCAGTAAGTAGATTATTAGGAAGAAGGTGAACGAGAATTTCAGTGGGGAAATAAATTTAATGATATTTACAGATAACTTAATTACAGTAGAAACATGATAAAGTTTATGAATGTTCAGAGGAGTGGAACAGTATTAAAAATACCTTATTTAGTCTTCAGCAATAACAGTTTGAAGAAGTGGTGTTGGGAAGAAAAATGATCCTGGAGGTGGAAAAATTAGTGTATATGGTACCATTTAACATTGTAGAAAAATTTTAATAGTTCTGTGTCTGAAGGCAAATGGAAGGAAGTAAAATAAGTTAACAGGTTACCAAAAGCAAAGAGTAAATTTGTATCCAGTTACCAAGCATTTGTTGTTAAACAAAAGTGTTCTTAGAAAGACCAAGATTCCAGTGTATAAATCCCGCTACAACCCCTTAACAGTGTATGTAACGGGCAGTGGAGCATTATACCTCGAGCATGGAGAGGAGAGATTTCTTGCGAATAAAATCGGCGAATTAGGGGATAGGGAGTAAACAGTTTTGTGATAGTGAACCAGCAGTGCAGTCTGAACTTTTTCAGATTCTCTTTCTCAGTCAACGTGAAGAGGATAGCGTGAACAAGAATCTCAAGGCAAGTGAAGGAATTGCAAGGTTTATGAAAACGGCCTAGGGAAATTCGCTTTGAATATTGACGAATGGTTTTAGGAAATAGATGGAAAGCGGAAGTGGCAGTTAAGAAGAGATGATCTAAAAGGGAAATCTAGTTAGACAGAGACAAATAGAGGCGCTCAGTGTTGGTATTTATGACAGCAAATGAAGCGTAATAGGGCCTTCTACGTATGATATTTTGTTTGATGCTGCTTTTGAGATGTGCTAACAACAGAGTTCAATTTTTGTATTTTGTGTAAGGAACTAACTTTTAATTTGCAAACACTATGCTTCTAGGATATGAGGTTATCATGCCCAACTATACTTTCGTCCATGGGCGTAACCAGGGTGGGGCACGATGGGGATTTTGCCCCATCCCCTGTCTCAAGTAGTCGAGCGAACAGTATATAAAAATAAATGTCACCACTTTTAATACCAAAAATAAATTTTGTAAAAAAATTAATCAGAACCTTTTGCCCCCCTCTCTCCCCTCCCCCTATGAAGCTAATCCTGTCTATGCCCTTGCTTCCCATCAAGGTAATAATACAAGATTAGCCTAATGATTAATCGTGTTTCAAAATACTGTGTACTGAAAACTATACGACCTACAAATACGAGTGGTACATGAAAGGATTAATAAATTCAACAACTTTCCGGTAAATATGTAAATATTCAATGTGTGCGCCCTTAGTCACCCGGCATACGTCCAACAGGTAATCCAGTTCCGTCTAAACGTGCGATAGCATTTTTCTATAAACGTCCGTCTAAGCAGCTGCGATTCACTCCTGCAATTCTTGCAGTTTTGTTGGCATTGGGGTACATAAACTTTTTCCTTCACATAACCCACAAGAAGAAATCACATGTGGTCAGATCTGGCGACCTGGGGGGCCATAACAACAGAGGAACATCACTCGGACCAGCGTGCCATATCCAGCCATGTGGCAGTTCTCTGTGGAGAAAGTCGCAGACACTTGTACTCTAGTGAGGCGGAGCACAGTCTTGTTGTCGGATGAAAATGAAGAAGTCAGTATCTAGTTGTAGAAACAACCACAGCTGCAACATATCCAGGAACACGGATCCTGTTACCGTCTGCTCGATGAAGAAAGAGCCCATACAGCTTTCTCTTTGATATGGCACAGAAGACAGTCACTTTTGGTGAATCTCGTTCCAGCTCCACAAAGGTATGCGTCATTTCAGTACCCCACACCCTCACATTGGAATGATTTATGTTTCCAGACAGATGAAAAGTCGCCTCGTCGCTGAATACAAAGCTCCCCCTCAAGTCCTCATCATTTTCAAGCATTCGCTTACAAAAATCAAAACGGCTGCAACAATGATATGGACTTAGGTGTTGTACCAATTGAACACCGTAGGGTTTTAAATGCAAACACCAACGCAAAATATTCCACACCGTTTAAATGCCTAGTTCACGGCTGGCAGGAACGGTTGATTTTTATGGACCGCCCACATAGCTCCACGGTTTCCTTTGAGACACGTGGTCACCCCATACTAGTCCGTTTACTCAGATAACCAGTGGCACGAAACTGGCGAAACCAACGTAAAATGTTCGGGTGACCAGATGCAGCTTTTCACTATTTCATGCGTATGTAGGCTGCACAATCGTAACCAAAGAATATTTCGCATATTTCAACACACACAAACTCTTCTCTTGCTTTTCCGCCATCTTGTCCACTGTTGCCATCTAGCGGGCACGCCAGATACCAATATAGGGAGTTTATGTATTCCCAATGTATCACTCTTCTTTGTAGGTCGTATACTTTTCAATACACAGTGTTTTGAAAACCGTTGAATCATTTAGTCTAACACTGTATTGCATTAACTAGTATTACGGGTGCGGTGTCAGTAGTTCTGTACTAAACAAGATGTGCGAGTTATACCTAAATAAGATGTACTTCTAATTCTTGATGCAGCCGTCGGCTTGAAAGAAGTAGTTAATGCTTTCAAGAGGACGTGTTTGTCTGTCGAAGCGCGTCTGTTGGTGCGTGGTATGCTCGGCCCGTAGCGCCCCCGTGTTCCGATGATCAAGCGACGTGTATGCTCCGCCACACGCTGCCACTGGGTGTATCGGGAAAACTCCCCTCGGCGATACCATCTCCGACTAACGTGGCAGGAACAGCATTTGTCGGTACACACAAAAATAAAACTACCTTAGTCCTGCGTGACGTGAAATCATACCGGTAACATCACTGTGCCTCAGCGGTCGCACACTCATCGGTCGGCCAAACACAATGCGTTCGTTAATTTATCTATGCAAGGATGATGGAGGAAATTTATAGACACCCACTAAATATATTTTTTCCCCTTGATAAAGCGCAGACTTACTGACCAATGGAGTTACAACAGTCCTGGCATCAAATCTAGTGGCCTACTATACTGGTCATGCCCGATTAGAGTTTTTATCGAATTTTCGTCGTCACCAAGCTGAATGTTTTTCACTCTTCGTCACAAAAGTTGTGTAAAAAACCAAGTGACACGAATCGCACTTGTTCAAAGTTTAAGAGCTTCCTGAATACCTGGCCTTGTATTTGGGAGGACGTGGGTTCGAACCGCCGTCCGAGCTTCTAGATTTCGGTTTTCCATGGTTTCCCCAAATCACTCCTGCCGAATGCCGGGGGATGCTTCCTTCCAAAAGAGCCTGGCCAAAATCCTTCCCGCTTCTTGCCTCCCGGTCCTTTTCCGCTTGTAATGAGTCATACGCAAAAAAAATTAATGAATTGTTTATAGTTCGCAAACTTTTCGTGTTTGTGCGTTTTAGATGTTGATACGTGTTTGGCAGTTCAGAATTGAGTTGAGGATTAAAATTGTTGTGGGTAGTTAATTAGGTTGGAGAAACAGTTTGGTATTAGTGATGAAGTCTTCATTAGAACGTGAGAGGAATCTCGGATAGGGCAAAAAATGCCAAATTACGGGTATTCAAGCGTATGCCCCGTGAGTGCATAAACAAAAGGTAGGAGTCCGATAAAATCAAGTAAATGAAGAAACCAGCTAACATGGGCAATTTCAGTATTGTTTGAAGGTAGAAACATGAAAGAATTTTAAGAAGAAAAAGGGACCAGGGGACGGGAGAAAATCCGAATGAAGGAAGTAAGTTATTGAAGCTTTGTAAAGTGAATAGCTCGATCATTGAGAATTCCTAGTGTTAGAAAAACGATCGTCCAGCTGTGGCGAGAAGTAGCTGTCTCCCCATTATTCATTACTGTTGAGATTGAAGTACGGAAATAAGTAACCTCAAAGTTATAGAATATTAAAAGAATTTTGGAAGTGTGCGTAATAGAATTGGAGAAACAGTTACGATATAAATTGATAAAGCGGAAGAGCACAGGAAGTCTTTACATGCGTCAGAAGACTTATTCGAAGTAGTGAGTTGCAAAGAAATTATTTAGAGTGCGCGCAGTGTTCTCATATTGAGGCACTTTGCAAGTGAACCTAACGGAATTATTTTTTTGGTGTTGATCAAGCTTTAGTTCTCGCAAAAGCCAGAATCCCCTAAATGATGATCTTGTTTTCATAGAAACCTACTTGTTAACTCAAGTTTTTGTCCCAGTTTACAGCAGTTTACAGCTCCTTATGAAATCATTTACTGCTGCTGCCCTCATTAATTACTAGAAATATTTTACCAACATGTGCCGCATTTTGTATTTATGGGTGTAAGGTAAGACATGACGGTTCAAAAACGAGGAAATATTGTTGAACAAGTAATAATTTCCTGGAAGTCAACTTTGAAGTTAAATAGCTCGTTTTCAGTCTCACACCGTATTTGCTTATGGCTGTACGGCTCGTCGAGGTCATTAGAGACGGATAAGACTGGGTGCTAGGAACGGGAAGAAATTCGGTAATCCCTTTTAAGGAACCATCCCGCTATTCGCCTGGAATGATTTGGGAAAACCCTAATCTGGATGGCCGGATGGGAGTGCGAGCTCGCGTCCTCCCGAATTCGAGACCAGAGCGGTACCGCTCAGCCACCACCGCTCGGTACACACATGTTTAGAATGCAGAAGAATAAACATTATAACTTTCCGTAATGGACTATTAATCTGCGAGTATTTTATCTTCAGAGGTATGAAAAAGTCAAGTGATATTTATATTATTGATCATTTTATTATTTAAGGCGTTGAACTCTGAAACGAGTGAATGTTAATACTTACGGAGGAGCATTGAAGTTGTTTAAGAAACATCGTGGTGGAAGTATTTATCGCGGCGTGTTGGTTGAGGAGTGTATGTTATCATTCTGTATGGTTTATAGGGGCCCCGGCGGCTGCTTGCTAATGAGACGTTTGACGCCGTTCGTCTTGTGCTTTTTCCCCTCCACGCCGACGGCGTGCTTTATTACAGGCAAGAGACGCACCGACACTCGCCGAGTTCAACATTAATTATCTGCTCGAGTATTAACTTACACTCACTGTGCTGTGAGATATGATATCATTCTACATTACTCAGCGCCGGCCACACAACCATTAAATCGCTGTCTTCTGAGTACCCGTAATTAACAGCACTCTTCAGCGCCGTTTTAAAACTCATCACTAGTCTCCTGGAGGTGCGTTAAACCCAACTGCTACACGATTCGTCATGCACTAGCATTCTGTTAGAAAAATATCGCAAGCTAGATGGCCGCATCGAAAGATAAATGTTGTATAATTTTAGAAGGTGGTAACCATTAGAATATTCCGAATTGGAAGTTGTGTTATACCATACAATACAATAATTGTTTTTCTGAGTATCTCAATTTCTCAATCGTTCGTAGTAGCTAGTTGAGACCTAATCCTCCGTAATGTTGGTAAAAAGAATTTCCTATCATTAATGACTAGCGGAAATAGGTTTTTTTACTTATCGAATTGTTTTGTATTTTGGAGGGATAATATAGCTGTGTGTTTACTACGTAAATTTTGTATACCGATAAGCTACACTCACTGTTATAGTTATACTAGCTGACCCGGCGAACTCTGTTCCGCCTTAGAGGCAATAAATAAGCGAATTTTTTATTCTATTAACTTCAATTTTTTATTAAGAAATACAAATACGTGGAAATTGCTGTCGTTTAAATTCAAATGGTACGTCAGTTGGTACCATTGGGATGCGAGGTATCAACACATCTTCTCCCTTATATTTTCCTTTTGGAATGGTTGCTTCGTTCACATCGTTCAGTAATTTTTTCACTGCTAGCCGTGTGCCATTACAAAGACGCGGTTGGTTGATATTTCACAACATTATGACCACCGATCCTACTTTTAATTAAAGATTATGTGGCAGCTATCCTGGAAAATCCAGTGAGTTCAAAAATTCTGGTGGATAGTTGTCGACATCATCTTGGTTAGTTGCGCAATAAACTGATTTGTATGTCCTTAATTCACCGACAATTTGATTTTGAATTTTGAAATTATTTCATTTATATCTGTGTTTTTGTCTCTGTAATATAGCTCGTTCGTTCAACCAAAAAATTTACAGGGGTGTTATGCAGCCAGTCAAAACGTCTACGGGGATTTTGTCATTACCCATGCCAAAGAGGTGTTTCGAAAACATTTCTTCAGATCAATCATTTTTCAATTCCAAAGATAATCATAAAGCGCCTTGGTTTTGTTTTGATTGACTAGCAGTAATATTATTTTCGTTGATGACACGAAAACCCTTTTTCCCTTCGAACTTTGTTTTGGGCAGGCATAGACTAATATTCATACAGTCTAATCAACTTGCAGGCATACCATAGATAATCCTAACGCATCTTTATTTTGTTTTGATTGACTGGTTTGTATGGGAATATAAAAGTGTTGATTTCACTACTTTCCTCGCAATTTTTACGTTTTTTCTCTCCATAAGAACCTTCCTTGTGGATTAACGAAAATATGGGTGGAAAAAATTAGCCGAATTGGTTGAGCCATTCTCGAGTTTTGCGCTTAGAAACACATTTGGTAATTCATTTTCATTTATATAGACTTTAAAAGTAAGAAAGTATTATTACTCGCAGCCAATTCAATCATCGTGAATTCTACCTAAGCATGCTGTAAAACGAATGGAACCCATCAACACAAGGCTTACCAGAACTTTGCATTCTTAAATTAATAGGATAAGTGTGGTTCGGTCGTCAGACGCTACCGCATATCGCTTCTCAACTAAAATACCAGTAATCGATTTTGCTTTTTAGGTATCATAGTATTGCATGCTTTTAAACTGATGCATTCTATTTTCATAGTCGAAACTTTCCTGATAGGCGGCATGGGTCTAAATGTAAACACACAATTGGTTTTCGAGAGAAGCGAAAATTTAAAAGCAACCAAGAAAATGCCACATACGGATAATGGAATGGTAACACGTACTTTAGTGGTATTATTTTTGCTGATCACAGGCAGGCATAGATCAATATCCATAGAGCCTAATCAACTTGAAGGCGTACCAAAGATAATCCTAACGCGCCTTTGTCTTGTTTTGAATGAGGGACACGAAAAGTGTTGTTTTTACTATTTTCCTTCCAATTCTTACGTTCAACCATACTTAACCATAGACAAAATTACGTTTAGCTGTCATTTGCGTTTTGTTATTCCAAGTCAGATGAGTTTTTGTTATTACACGTTTTATAGTGACTTGTATTCTCTTTGACGTTTTGTTATTCCAAGTCAGATGCGTTTTTGTTACACCACGTTTTATAGTGACTTCTCACGTCACATGGGAACGCGGTCGAACAGGATAAAAAGTATCCTATGTCCGTCTCCTGGTTCTAAGCTACCTCCGTACCAATTTTCAGAGCCAAATCGGTACAACCGTTCTTGAGTTATAAGTAGTGTCACAAACACGACTTTCTTTTATATATATAGATTTACTCTACCCAAAACTGTGAATATGTTCTACATAGTCGCTAACAATATCAGAAATTTGCAGTTGGTTAATACTTTACCTTATTACCTATTTTACTCAAACTTATTATTTTATAAAAAAGCGAACATTTACATTATATATTTTTAAAAATCAATTTAAATTTACCTCGAAAACTCTTAAGACTCTCATGGCTTCTTGAATGACGTCATGCCGTGCGAAACAAAACAGTACGATCGTGTCTGTATATGGCAGATGCTAGTTTCCCACGTTTTCTTTAATTGAAAATGAATTACTCGTATTATAAGCACTTTACAGTGCACAAGTGTAAAAGCATAACTATATAAGCTCCAAAGAAATGATTATAAATGTTCCAAACAATGAACAAATTCGGAAAAAGTGGCTTAAACTTGCAATGCCGAAGGATACTCAGTTTATCTGGAGCTTGAAGAATGTATTTTTGTGAAGATTATTTTGATGTAAGTGTTTGCACACAACGTATTTCTATATATAAAGCAAAGCTCATGAATTTTGCAGAATCGCTATTTTTCAAGTATTGATAAAATATTAATGTAAGAGTTGAGGTTAAGTTGTTTTTGTTTTATGACTTAAAATTTTTTTCCAGTGTTATGTTTAGTGTAATAAACACTCTCTGGTAGAACTATCATTGGCTCCACAACTTGATGATAGATTCTTAAACAGCTTGACGAAACAAATCGAAAATAAATAATATTATATATATATATATATCCCTTGGTTTTCGGGATATATTTATTGAAAGATAATGTTAGGCTCATATGAAGCCAGGACCAGAACTTTAAAACTTGCCACACCTGTGTTTAGGATATACTTTTCTAGGAAAGGCGTATATGAAAGCAAAAAGAACCTACCTTAGACATTATGCAACTGAAAAGATACGAAACGGCACAGAATTAATAATACTGAACAACAACAACCATATTCAGTGACATTTTTCACGCCAATTATAGTATTGAAGTGAAGAACAAAATCTTTTGATATCTCGCTTGGGTCAAATCATTACAAGCTGTCATTAAATTTCTTTAAATTATTTAAAAATTTCAGTAATGCAAGTGATTACAAAAACAAGCAAAAAATACTTAATATAGATCAGAACTGTGTACAGCATTATTCTTAGTTGGCTGAATTCGTGGAAGTGTGAACTGGGCTAATTTGAATTGAAAGCCTTGTTAAATACATTTTTAATTCGCTTTAGTAAGCAGTTGAATCTAATACCATTCCAAATATTTAAGCTTTTTTCCGCCATTGCCACGTGGCTTTTTGACCGCGATTTACCCGAAGCGTTTGGCCGTCGTATTTCGATTTGCCGTCCATTCTGCCTCCGACGTGATAGGACTTGCAGTTTAACGTGCAATCCAAACCACGTAGTGTACTGATACATTCATATGAAAAAAGCAGAGTTAGTAATTCCTTTTCATATCTGTTTTTGAAACTGGCACCATTAATTTTTAATGCAAACTCTTTAAACTAAGATACCAGATGGACTTTCTTTTTAAATTAAGTCTTCCATTTTGAATCATCTGCAGGAAGTAATAGTAATATTAAAGTAATATTTAAAAAAGTGTTTGCTACTGGTGTATGCAGGGAAAATATAGAAAAGCGGGTTACTTTTAGTCGTAATTAATTTCTAGGACGTTACTTCAATGAAACTACGATCTTAATAATACTATCTACTTGAAAATACTTAAGGATTTTCGGAATACGCGAAATTTTAGTACCTCTAGCGCTCTAAGCAATCGATTCCTTCAGTGTTGCCTTACTTCTAATGAAATGATTCATGTATATGCGAGGCCATTAAAATTTCCGCAAAGTGTGATAGCTCTTTTCAGTTAACTGTTGTTATTAACTTCATATAATTTTGTTCTTGGTTGTATTAAATTTGGAAATATAATGAGAAACTGAATAATCCTTTCTTTCTTGCGTTCACTCGCCTCAAGTTTGCTCCGCCGAAACGCTTTTCGCAGATCAGTTATGTTCTTGCTGCGATACGCTTTTTCTTTTCTCTTATAAGTTTACGACTTGAGATTCGCCTCCAGCCGTGCCAACTTTATTTATGTAGCAGTAAAGTCCCTGATGCGGAGTGTCTAAATTACAAAGCGGAAGGACAGTTATTTGTAATTTTGAGTTCTTTGAAGTGCCTATCTTGTCTGTTTAGAGGGACGTTAGTCAAACAGTTTTTACTACGGCTGTGCGTCTCTATCCCGTAGGCGGCGCCGCGGCTGCCCGGCTATTTATTTGACTCTGGCAGTCAGTTTTCTCGAGTTTGTGAGGGGTGCTGTAAAACATCGGGCCGTACATTGAAACGCCATTACGGCGGTCGAGCCCGGGGGAATCCTTTGAAGACGACTCACGGTGGCTCCCCTTTCACACAAATAGCCCGCCTGCCTCTCAGATTATCGCCGCGATAGTTTCACCGTGACTGTCACCTGAGCGCCGAGGCAATTAATTCGTGTCGGCACTCGAGGGCGGTAAAAATACCAGCCGCTTCCATTTGTCCCGTCAGTCCCACGCGGCTGAGGCTGGTGACTGAGAATGACGCCGCGAGGGTTAGCCAGGAATAAATCGCTTAACTCCTATATGAGGAACGGAGTCGGCATCGGGTACATATCCTGGGTCAGATAACCGAGTCGCAAGACATAAATAACAAACGGAAAATCGAAGATCAGCGGGAAATGCCTCCAAAACGACGGGGCAGAAGCAAAATAATAATTAAAAATTGCATTGGGGCAGTAAAGTGGCGTAATTTTTCAATTGGTCTTGTAGAAAGACGCACAAGTGAGTTGTAACACTATTAAAGACACACGCTAGTGAAAACTTTTCTGCAGCCTCAACTTCTCAACAGGGATTGTGGAAAATATACGAAGAAGCCGTCACTTGTAAACACATATGAAGATAGCAATGCAGTGAAACACTATGGATCTATTTTTAAACCCTCATAAAGCCAATGTTTAATGTATATGAATTTATATGACAAAAGTAACTGAAATTGCTATAATAACAAGAAAGAAGACGAACTTTCAAATGTCTGAAGTTCTTAACTTTAAAATATATATATATATATAACAGGAACTTACAATCGGCGAAAACTAAAAAATTAAACAGGCGTATATAGATTTCACAAATCGTATGAAACTCCATTCGCTAACATATCAAATCAAATATTGATGAAAGTCTGATTTATATGTATATTTAGAAAGAGAGAGAGACTGTACACACACAACATTTTCACGATTTTGACTCTGTAAGTGGGTTCATCGTTCGTTTTGAATAATCTCCGATGAGTAGGAAGTTTATTTTTTTTATGATTAATAGAAGGCATATATAACAATACACAAGTTTCATTTACTTAATAGCTTTAATTACTGTTTTAAATCATATTAAAAAATTACCGGAAGATTCATTTAGTATGTTTTGATCTCCATGTCGCAAGTGACTTTAAAGACAGTTACTTGATGTGTTGTAACCATCATAGTCAATACCTTCTTAACGCATGGGTAATAAATATTTCAAACCTGTTCTACATTGGTTGTTCTTTTTCGGTTGGTAAACTATGATAGCCAGATAAATCTATCCACTAATTTTTTTTCGAGAGTGATACCTAAAGCTTTTGTTAGCGGAATGAAGTTGGTTTATGTCCTAATGATATGTATCTTAAAGTAACTGGTCAGTAAGTGCTTCAGACATTCTCGCTCATCTTTTAATGTTTACTTATGTAAAACCAAATGGTTGCACTCATTTACCATATATCCATCGAAATCGTTTATATGAACTGTTCTTTCAGACTTGATGTTTAAGGTAGAACTAGTAACACAAGCATAGTGCATCGTTAGGACGGCAGGTCCTTGAATTGACTTTCAAAAATAAGAACTGTTTAACTATATTTGGGTTTTTAATGTTAAGTTTTCCGCACTAGCCAGTCATCTCATAATATGACGATTTACATTTATGAAATTGTAATAAACCAAACTGCCTTATCTGGATGTTTCAGTCCTGTTTTTGCAACATTTTCATCTAAATTTAATATACTTCGTCAGAATTAAAGAAATGTTTTGGAATAATTGGACCTTACTTGATGCTATCAAACTGGAAACTGAAATTCCAGTTTTGGAAGAAAATCCTTACTATTTCTCAAATGAGCGCTATTTGTTCTGAATAGGGATTTTTATGATAAAAAATAATTAAAAGAGAATTTTTATTTCAAGAAATTTTTCATGAATTTTTGTCCTGTGGAGATTTTCTCTCCTTCGCTTCCTCGTAAAACAATTCCACAAAAACCACTTCTCGTAAAAAAAAAAAGGCCAATCCTAAACTTTTCAGTGTGTATTCACTTTCTGAAACAGAATGGTTTCTCTCGGTCCTATCGCTCGTTTATTTAGAATACAAAATTTCTGGTTACTTGAACATTGAATGCCATGTATTAGTAAACCTATATAAATACCATAAATGTGTTGCTTTATCGAACTTACTAATACACAAAAGCCAAGATTTTCCTCGCATGTCTTTCGAGTTGAACAAGTATTAGAATAAGTCATATATTATTATGCCTTTCATTTCAGTAAAATTATGACATGCATAATGGACAAGTCAACAGATTTTTTTTTTTTTTTTAATTCTAAATAATCTATCTATAACACCGAGAGAAAGTGAAGTGAATACGCACTGCAAAGTATAGACTTGGCTAAGAACAAGATCCTCATAACTATTTGACACTGCACAAGCACGAGAGCACGAGACTTGGCCTGTTTTTACAAGAATTGTTTTTGTAGGATATATTCTTTTGTAACAGTGTTCGTTTGGTTTGGTTTTTTTTCCGTCGCGCATGAAATTATGAAATTAAACGTTTATTGTGTCATCTCCCAAATCGTTTCTCAAATTGAAATGTTTTGTATTCTTACTGGTTTTGTACCTTCTGGGCATCAGACTCTGTTGTTTAACCTTAATTACCGATCTCCAAAACTTTTAATTATTTATTCAATTCGTTCACTAGTTTGGATAATTATTTAATCCAGTACCATGATGAAAAATGTGTTATTTCTTCCCTCCAATCATATTGCTGTTTAGGAAGCGCCTTGAGCGCGCCCAGATAGACTGCACCGCGGGACGCAGCAGCTGTAGTCCATTTAATCTTATGGCAACTTATCATTTTATGACTCCATTTCGGACTCCTCGCCCTGTTGAAAGTGATAAAACGTGAGGACTCTTGGTCTTTGAAATACAGTGCTCCAAACGTGGGACAACCTACAGTCATAAAATTTTATTGGCTATTTCATTATATCGCTTTAAACGCCCGGTCATTATTCCTAAATGTATGGAGTATACTCTATAGGTTTTAAAAAATACCTCGTTTGTTCAGTGATCATTGGTAAATATACTATTCTCGCTTTATTTTATTTGCTACAATTTTTATTGTAACCCACTAGGATCTTCTATTTTATGTTATGTCTCAAGGACTATATTTCTAAATTTGACACTGCTATATATGGAAAAAATAATAATTAAAAATGTTTTATTAGAATTTAGAGACTTAAACTAATGTTTTAAAGATAACAAAATATGGAAGAACGAAAAAATGGTGCATGAAAATAAAATATGACAGGAAACATTTTCTCTTAAAACTTGAAAGATGTCATAATTGTGCGAAACTGACGTAACTAAAGTGTCTCAAAATCTGCAATCAGCGAAAAATATTCAGAACATACGTCACTACAAACTTAGCTTCAAATACGTACTTAGCTGAAGGAATCGTTAGAAATGGATTATTGCGGTTTCATCGATCATTATTATATGTTAACAACGTACGAACAAATTATAAACATCTACAATATAAAAAAAATCGATAAAGAAATTAAATCGTACCGAAACATATGATTTATTGGAAAAAAATTATTTCCAATTTAAACATCAACAAAGTCCTCACTGTCAAGATGATGCTCTATTCAGCGAACATATTTCTTAAAAGATGTGATTATATATAGAAGATTAACAAACGTATAATTATAACCCAGCAACGCTTTTCCCGCCTGGGCATCGACAGCTAATTTTTTATTACCAAGGAAAAGGATGGAGGCCAATTGGTTACAGTTAAAAGCAGGGAACCACGTCGTAATTCCCCTCAAGTCATTCAGTGGTTGCTTCAGTTGGTCTTTAAGTCTCAGCAACATCAAAATAAAATAATTGTTTTAAAAAACATAAAAACCGCCTTCAAAAAAAGAAAAGCACTAAAAATTTTAAAATAACTTTATACTTTGCTTAGGAAAAGTAAATCTAAATGGACAATATTTTACATTACCGTCACTGAAATTTTTACATTAATTAGTTATTTTTGGAGTCGGTGCCTGCTGTCACATCGCGAAGATCGAATTACTGAACTTCTTTTGGTGTCAGAGGTGAAACTGGGAGTACGAACTAAAATTCCCAATATTTTACAGCATGTCGTGAGGCAGATATTGTTATTGCGGGAGACAGCTTAGGGAAACAAATTAACAGTATTTTAATCTGTGGTTCATCCGGGCATATGTCTGGCGCTACAATGTCAGTTGGTAGGCTGTATCAGGCAGTAAACGATTTATAGTTAGTATAATATTGGCGTATCATCTGTATTTTTCAGTTTTGTTGAAACATGTTTCTTACATTAATTGTAGGTAAGCAGTAACGTGATTTTTTATGTATTATTGTTATTCCTTATTGTTTTTATCTTTTTGTTTTTCTTGTTTTCGCTGGCACCGACTCCAAAAATAATTAATTAATGTAAAAATTTCCATAACGGTAATGTAAAATATTGTCCATTTAGATTTACTTTTCCTAAGCAAGGTATAAAGTTATTTTAAAATTTTTAGTGCTTTTCTTTTTTTTGAAGGCGGTTTTTATGTTTTTTAAAACAATTATTTTATTTTAAAATTTTTAGTGGTATTATAGTATGTTTTGTATTTTAAATATGTCGCAGCAGTTCCCATTTAGCGAACTTCCTGGTAGCTCAGAGATTAAAGCACTTGCTTTCAAAGAAGAATTCTGTCTTTATATATCACAACAACTTCCAGAACGGGGTGAATTGGGTGTTGTGTTAAGGAATGTCAGTTTACATTTTGGTCAAGGCTATGTTTCGATCGTATCATAACATCTGTTAAAGCTGCTGGTCGATAACCGAAACATTTAACATCTGGGCATTAATACATACCACATACACAAATCTGTCTCTGCAATATATCTGTTTGCTCCGGCATCACACAGAAAATATAGACTTTTAATTGGTTTTCACAACGTGAAATTTTGGATCCAAGTTGAAATCTGAAGTACATGCTGAGACATTATGACACATTTATTTTATAAATATTATGCTATGACTTAAAAATATCTTAATTGATTTTGACGGGATTTAAAACTGTGTATTTTTGTAAAGAACATTGGAAATTAAAAGGGGTGAGGGTAAAGGGGAAGAGTGATTGGGCTTTTGTATACCAAATGTAGACTGCCTTTTCTGATTGATTTAAAGTATACGTGTGTTAATTTCTATTGATATCAGATAAAAATGTAGGTATGCATAGAAAAACAATTAAGGGGTGTGGAGATGAAGAGTAGCTTGGTTTTTGTAAAGCTAGCGTGGGCAGTATTTTCCTCTTTGTTTTAAAGGTATACATGTGCAAATTTCCATCGAAACCAGATAAAAACTGTAGCTTTGTGTAAAGAACATTTTCAAAAATTAAATGGGGTAAGGGAGTGAATGGTAGGGTTTTGTAAACAGAATGTAGACACTATGTTTCACTTTGTTTTTAAGTATACATGTGCAGTGTTCAGTGAAAATCTGATAAAACTGTGGGTATCCATAAAGAACATTGGACATTAGGAGGGGTGGGGGTAGAAGGGAATAGGGGTTGAGCTTCTCCAACATAATTTAAATACAATTGTTCCGTATGTTTTAAAGTATACGTGTGCAAATTTACTTCAGAATCGGATAGAAACTGTAGAATAAAGGATGGAAAGGAAGGAGTGGAGTTTGGACTCTCGACAACAAATGTAGACAGTATTTTTCTGTTCGTTTTGCAGTATACATGTGCATACTTCCTTCAAAATCAGAAAGAAATGGTAGCTTTGTATAAAGAACATTGGCAGTAATTAAAGGGGTAGAAAGGGGGAAAGGGTTTGCGTTTTTGTGAAAGTTATGTGGACAGTATTTTTCTTTTTCTATTTGTTTTAAAGTATACGCATGCGAAGTTCTACCTAATCGGATTAAAATGTGGGTTTTGTACAAATATTAAGGGAAGGGGAGCTAGGGTAGTTTTTTTTTATTTCTTGGTCAGAAATCTTATCCATAAAAAATTACAAATATATGCGCCAACTTTCATAAAGATCGGTCAAATGGTGTCGACTGTAGTTTTCTAAAAATAAATTGACAAAAATCAAGGGGGTGGAAACGGGGAGTGGGGTTCAGTTTTTGCAAACCAAGAGTTGGCATTATTTTTCTTTGTTTTACAGTAAAAATTTGCTAAGTTCTGTCTAAACCGGATAAAAACTGTGGTCGTGTAATAAAAAATTAAGCGGTTTAATGGGGAGAGGGTGGTTTTTAGATCTTTTGCACTGACACCTTCTTCATGGAAAAATACATATAAGCACCAACTTTCATGGTAATCGGTCAAACGATCACGACTGTAGCTTCTTATAAATAACATTGACAAAAATTAATGGGGTTGATGGAGGGAAAGGGGTTGAGCTTTGGCAAACCAAATGTTGACAGGATTTTTCTCTTTGTTTTAAAGTATACATGGGCAAAGTTTAATAAAAATAAGATAAGAATTGTAGATTTCTATAAAATTAAGGGGTGTAAAGGAAGACATAGGGTGTTTTTTTAATTTATTTAATTTTTTTTGGTCAGTAACCTTCTCCATGAAAAATTACATGTATATGCCAACTTAAATGGAGACCAGTTAAATGGTGTCGACTGTAGCTTTGTATAAAGATCATTGGTAAAAATTTAGGGGGTGGATAGGGGGAGAGGGCTTCAGTTTTTTCAAACCAAAAGTTGACAGCATTTATCTCTTTATTTTTGACTATACATGTCCAAAGTTTCATCGAAATCGGATAAAAAATGTGGGTTTGTATAAAAATTAAGGGGTGTAAAGGGGAGAGGGGTGGTTTTTTATTTATTTATTTATTGGTCAGATTCTCCATGAAAAATTACATGTATATGCCAACTTTGATGACAATCAGTCAAACGGTGTCGAGTGTAGCTTTTTATGAGGAACATTGACAATAATTAAAGGGGTGGAAGGAGGGAGGGGGTTGAGCTTTGGCAGAGCAAATGTTGACAGGATTTTTCTCTTTGTTTTAAAGCATACATGGGCATAGTTCAATAAAAATCAGATAAGAAATGTAGGTTTCTATAAAATTAAGGTATGTAATGGGGAGAGGGGTGGTTTTTTTATTTTTATTTATTTATTTATTTTTTGATCAGAAACCTTCTCCATGAAAACCTACATGTAATTGACAACTTTAATGGAGATCAGTTAAATGGTGTCGATTGTAGCAATGAATAAAGAAAATTAGCAAAAATTAAGGGGTGGATAGGGGGAGAGGGGTACATTTTTTTAAACTAAAAGATGACAGTATTTTTCCATTTATTTTTGGCTATATATGTCCTAAGTTTCATCGAGATCGAATAAAAAATGTGTATTTGTATAAAAATTATTGGGTGGAAGGGGGTAGAAGGGGTGGTTTTTCAATTAAATTCATATGGGACCACTTTGGAGGGTATCCTATCCACTAAAAAAATTTCATTTAAATAGGTTCAAAATTGGCGAAGATATCGGTGAACATACATACAAAAAAATACAGACGAATTGATAACCTCCTCCTTTTTTTGAAGTCGGTTAAAAACAGATTATTTTTACAAGTATATGAAAATCTCTATTCGTTTCATGAAGATTCCTATCTACATTTTACTACCATTTCTGATCAGGCCTGTTGGGCGAGTGGTAACAGTCGCAACTGGCATCCGAGAGGACGCGTGTTAAAATCCCCACCCAGCCATCCAGATTTCAATTTTCCGCTATTTGTCCAAATCACTTAAGGGAAGGCCCTGATTATTTCTTAAAGACCATGACCGAATTCCTTCCCGTTCCTTGCTCTCAGTCCTTACCCGCTCCTAATTACTTTTGTGGATTAGACCTAAAGCCCGAAACGAAAAGACTTCCAGAAGGTGAATGAAATTTTATCAACTTGTAATTATTCGTGTAGTAATTCTAAAATTTCTCGACGTATACAATCGGAAATGTATAGATCGACTGAAACTGTAACTTGTTAATTGTGTTTCTAAGATTCGCTTTATCATCATTGTGATACGCATTTTAAAGGCTAAGTATTTATTTTATGCCATTATTTTTTTTAAAAGATTGTTTGCTGTATTTATATCTGTAACGAAGTCCAAATCGGTTAAAAATGTCGTTTAAGAGAAAAATATGAAAATATGAACGTTAAGTTGGCTTGAGAAACCTTTTTCAGCTCAGTTGTACTTGGTAAATCGAAAACTACACCTGATTTCTTTTTCTGTGAAACATAACAGTTGATTAGAAATTATCTGAATTAATCAAAGGGTAATGCTCAGACGACGACGTTACGAGATGTTATAACTGAATTTTTGTACTGTGGGGTCTGCTGTCAATGCGTACTTTTTTATATCATCATTTCAGCCTTTTCTCTCTTCCAGAGAATTAAAATCATCAGTAATGGCATCAGTTTGCCAGTATGATGACGGATGTTTGCTTCGAGTGTTTTAACGTAGAGTGAAGCAGGATTTGAATTATTTTCTGTAGTTTCTTGAACCGAGAAAACGTTACTTTTTTTATCCCTGTAAACTGTTTATTATGTTATTCCGGAGCGAAAGGCCTCTGGTCCGTATTCAGAAAGTTTAAATAATTGTTAATCTTTCGCAAAAATTTTTTTGTGACTTTCAAGTATGCCATGAAAGATATGTTGCAGGAATTATCGTTTAGATCAGGGGTGGTCAACCCAAATGATCTTGCGGGCCACTTTGGAAATGCATCATAACTCCGCGGTCCGTATATAAAATAATATATTCACATGAATATTATTTTAAAATCAAAGTTAGTTTTTTCTCATAATTTCGACAGTTAATTTTTGTATATGCACATGTATTTTTTGTAATAAAACATTGGTTTTCACTCCTTTGCCCATTATAAAATAAATACATTTTGTTAAAGTGTGATGAATCTCGCGGGCCGGAAAATGTTCAAGGCCACCCCTGGTTTAGATCATAGGTTTCTAACCTTTATCGGCATACCGCCCCGTTTTCAAAATTGAAATTGCCATCGCCCCTTTTAGAAAAAAAAAATTACTCACCGCCCCCTTATCAGCAGAAAACAGTGAATCCCTTTCTAATAATAAGATATAACCCATAATGCTCCAGTTCATTTTTTTGGGGGGGGGGGCTCATAACGCACATTTGAAACTGATTAGAGGGCGCCCTTCTTTGGTGAAGTGTATTTATGATATTTGTAGAAAAACAAATATATATTTCTAAAACTCATTTATCCAAAGGTATAAACGATATTGGTCTATAGTTCACAAATACATATTATAAAAAAAAAAAAATATTACAGGGCTGTGATGGGTGTAATGACATTGATTTTTTGATAATTGGAGCTTTATTTGTCGTCAGCAATCTTAAATCGCCGCGTTCCAGTATGAAAAATGTTTTTCTTAGCTAAAAAATTGCTGACTACGCTTAATATCGTATGATGATGGAAAGCAATTAAAAACTTCTTTGATCCAATCCTTACAATCGGGTATAATTCTGGAAAGTGGGGGGACGGTGTTTGGTCGTCAACGCCCCCTCAATTTTCCTTGAACCAGGAATCACTGGTTTAGATTTAACATTCCTTTGCACGGTAGGCTGATTTTAAGCACTACAGTCTTATCCGCGGAAGCTTGAAATTCTGTTATCTGTGGAGACAGTGAATAGGAACTAATATTTTGGTTTTAATGCGGCGTGTAATATGCCTGTTAGCAGTCTGCTGAACCAAGGTCTCGGATATATTCCTCGAAGTGCGGATACGTCCCAGCCGGTGGGCAGGCATATCGACTGCTATTATTGTTGTCTGGAGCTGACGCGTGATACTAATGTGCGCTGTGTCGCGTGCGGGGGTTTCCGCCGGGGACCCACGAACAATCGGCCCGCTGGCGTCTGTCGCACTTCCATGTTCGCCGGCTTCCTGTCCGGGCTTCTGTCCCCCTGTCTAATATCGGTTTTCACTCATTCGGCAAGCAGCGGCGCACCTGGCCGTGAGAAGAGTACATCTTCTTCAACCGTCGAATGCCAATCACCTTGCAGTCAGTAGCTTTGTGGTTAAAATTCGTACCTCGTTCACGTTCGTCTCGGCTCAAAACGTCTGATTGTGTTGTCCCATCGCAGAACGCTCGGGCATTATTTCATGTTATCAACTCGTTCTGGATGTGGAGCGTGAAATGGACTCAATGCTATTATATCCCAGTTCGACATTTATACCGAGCGTGGTGGCTGAAGCGCTATGGCCTCGCATTCGGGAGGATGCAAGTCTTTTCCCGCCTTTAATTACCTCGACGTAACGAGGCAAGAAACCATAAGAAAAAAATTATGAGTGCTTCACTTAAATTTATAGGCTGTTGTACCGCTATGTGAGGACTGAGCTCAAAAATATTTTTGGAAATAGACAAACGCAATCGTTTTGAACCACCCCTTTACCGAGGCGCTGGACGAGCGTTAATTAAAAAAAAAAATGATCTAAATTGGTACCGCTCAGGGAAATGCAGGCACGAGCAGTTGTAATTAACGCTATGATCTTCGTGTAATGCTTTGGGCAGCAAATGAAATTTTCAAAATTACTTAAAACCCACAGGAATCTATCTCTGTGCGTTTCTTTGTTACATTGCCTCAGAAACCTGTTTGTTTGACATGTTCCTGGAGAAAAAAAATTAAAGTATACATTACATTTGTGTTATTTCTAAGTGATTACAGTTTTTTCGGTGTTTGTAAAATGTATTTGCAGTCGGAGGGTCTACAGTGTTAGACATTTGCTTCAACACTTACATTTCGTGGAGTTCGAAGGGCTGTTAGGCTGGGAACTAAAAGGAACATAAATCATGGTATTTAGATATATATTTTACTTTTTATTCCAAAAGAAAATACCGGCTGTTGGTATCGTTATGATTTAAGTTTTCCTCCATAACTGGTGCCGTAAATAATTGTTCTTAGAAATTAAGCATTTCCTTATTGTAAAGAAATAATTACAGTATACGATTTTATAAGAATACAAAAACTTCACTTCCCCTATTGTGTATTTAAAGCAAAGGAACCAGATTAGCTTTCAATTTGATTAGAATCTTTTTTTTTTTTCCTTGATGGAGTTTAATTCGATCACTTATATTAAGCGTTAAGTTAATGTATAATCTACCGAAATTACTAAAATTCACGCAAAAGTGATAATGCATAATATTGTTCATAGGCCTTATTTATGAACCGGAAAAGTTAAACGACTGTGAAGACATAAATCATGATGACACGTCTCTGGAAGCAAAAAAAAAAAAAAAAAAAAAAAAAAAAAAAAAAATAGAATATGAAAAAATGTTACCTTGTGTCATCTAATACTCAGAAAAAGTATTCTTCCTGTTAAATGATACTTAATATTGTTCCCACAGTAAAACGGTTGTTATATGGGGGTGTTTTACACAACTCTCATTTTATTATTTTTTACGTGATCCAAACAAAAATTAGAAAGTTTTATTGCGCGAACATTTTTGTTCAAAACCGTGGCGTTGAACAAAGGCATTTCTGTACTGCCCATTTTGAGGTTCATAACTAACAATCCTCAGTGGTGTGATGGCTGTATTACGTGCAACACACGCAGTCTCCTCACTCGGCCTGTTACCTGCGACGCGCCTCGACGTGGAGTGTAGCGAAGTGACAGGGGGCACGCGTCCGTCAATCGAGCCCGGCTGAGTGAGGCGGACTGCCCGGCTCCGTTTTTGCGGCGCCCGCCGGAGGTATGTAGATGTCGCAGCAGACACAAAAAGGTCGAGCCGTATCCTACCGTCATTATTCTAGGCGTGCGGCTCCCCGTAAGGCACCGCCGTCCTGGGTGGTCGGCGCCAAGTCGAGGCAGGTGCAACGTAATAGCCACCCGGACTCCACATTACGGAGAAATACTGCCTCTACAGGCACTGCTCGTGTCCACAATTTTAGGAAAATAGGTACAAGGTAGTACGCTGGCTGCATAATGCACTGCCTCTCGAATACGTGGTATCAGGCGTCGAGAATCGTGTGTCGTATTTCTGCCCTTTTGTTTCTAGTCTCGTTGGCTGCTAATCGGTTGTTGTTAGTTGCCCTTTCACTGTTCGTCTATTTCCTATTGTGCATGCTAGTAGAGTTGGACTATGTCATTGCTCCAGAGTACAACATTGAGCCACATAATTCTTGATAGTCACAAAACCATGTCCTCACAAAGCACAGCGGTGACTACAATAAGGTTTAATAAAGATGGGAAGTGAGGCAGTCACTCCTGGACGAATTAAAATGCAGTAGCCCATATTCTTAGACTGGATGGAATTAGTTTATTACTGACGTTCTTAAGCAATTCTAGTACGACTTTTATTTTTACGCCTAACTTTGTTATTAATTCTGTGATAGGGAATTGTATTTCATCAGGATTATCTGTTCGATACCAGTCCCTTTCTTTTCATAAAAGTCTGCTTTTACAGTGTCCTGAATAGCATAATGTATAATGTGATAAACTCGTACAGTCTAAGAGCCCACACCGAAACTAATATGGCGTTTTTTTTTTAAAAAAAAATACTTATGGCTTGTCAAGGTTATTAGTAGCGGTAAAGGACTGGGGGCAAGGAACGGAAAGTAATTCTGCCATGGCCTTTTAAAGGAAGCCTCCCGACATTCGCCTGGAGTGATTTGGGGAAACCATGGAAAACCCAAATCTGGATACCCGGACGGAGATTTGAACGGCGTCCTGCCGAATGCAAGGCCAGGGCGTTACCACTCTCCCACCACGCTTGGTTTATGGCAGTTTAACTTTGTTTCTGTTGTTGTCGTTAGTTGGATACTTTAATACGTGCATCTTACTTAGATGTACGGTGCTATTATAAGTCTCAAGTTTTGCGTTTCATGGTTGGAGCTGCGTGAATTCAAAATGCAATGCATATTCCTTAAATATATAAAAGTACACAGAGGCCAATAGATTATAATTTTACTTACATTTTACTATGTTATTTCCTACTGTACATGTCCGAACTACTTCCTAACCCCAGATTAGTTGTGTAAAAATTATCACATGCCAAACTTTTTTGCTGCCGAAATAGGGCTAGCAGAGATTATCTTTGTTAATACGAGTGTTTAACCGCGCCTGTCGTAAGAGATCTAACATTCGGCATGAAATTGATAAGGAAGCGGTTTCAAATCGCCATCAGGCCATCCAGATTTCGCTTTCAATGGTTTTCCGAAATTACCTCACGTGAATGATAGAATGTTTCCATCAAAAGGCCGTGACCGAACTCCATCACGTTACTTGTCTCCAATGCTTCCCCACTTCTAATGACCCCCACATCGATGAGGAGTGAAGCCACAACCTAATAATAATATCAGATATTTATGTAGTATTTTTTTGGGTGAATGTTTTATTTCTAGGAAAAAAAAAAAAAAAAAAAAAAAAAAAAAAAAAAAAAATTCGCGTTAAATTTTCTGTACCCATTTCAAACTGATAACAGCACATTTTTGTAATAGCCATAATGAATTACAGAGTAGCAACGGTACTGCTGTTTGCTCCAAGCTTCTGGCTGTCTGAAAGTGGTGTCATCCATTACCTACTTGATGGTATTAACAGACAATCACGAGTGTTAACAATCTTTGCAATATTATCAGTTCTGGTTACCAGTTACCAGCATGTCTTCACTACGAGAGCGGTTTTCTCTGCTGACTATTATTACAGTAGAGCAAACCATGTTAAATAGTCGCATCAACACAATTGATTCTGTAGAAAAGTGTTTCAAATTTCTCTTTATATTTGCCCACTCTGCGGACACGGTAAGCGGCATGCTTCGGCTGTGCCAGCCACTCGCAAAGCATTACCGTCAGGATTATGTCCCTCCAGGTGGAATCCCTCAATATGATCAGATGTTTTTTTAGTGTGATGTTTATGAATCACTGCGTGTCATAGCTTGGTTATTTATGATTATATCGTTCAAGTAAGGAATAAAATTCAAGCTTCTTAAGCAATAGAAGACTACATGATTATAAAAGTCTTCCGTATTATCTGCGGCAATGTGTTGCCTCCTATTAAACTGTGTTGTTGTTTTTACTTTATTTCTGTGAGCATATATTGCTCGCTATTATCTGCATCCTGAAATGGGCGGATCCGAGAATAGCGAATTTGTAATAAATTCACAAAATCATGAGTGGCAGTTATACTAAGTTTTGTAGGTACGCAGTTGGTTCCGTGGAATTTGAAGGTTCAGGCTGATCATTCTAGTAATTCCCTATTACCTCGTTCCAGAAGGGGTACTAGTCAGTAATGACTATTACGATAAAACGTTTGGCAGCGAAGGAGGTATAGTTAGAGGCAACAACGGTAGCTTGATTACATGGTCTTCCAACGTGTCGGGAGTTATAAGCAATTGCATACCTGCTTTTCTTTCCCTAATTCCATGTGAAATCTCATAACTCCAACGGAATTTTTTTTCTTGTTAAAACCTACTCTAAAAGTTAATTATTTTGGGTACATTGACGCGTAACAAGTAAGCTTTACAACAGTGACATAAAAGTTATTTCGAATAGAATTTCATGGGTAATTAAAAAAAAAAATAAGTTCGCTAATTTGGTAGAGAGACTCGTAAATTCTTTTTTTCAATTATATCTCCAAAGTGTTAGAGGACTAACGGAAGAAATTAGTTTGATTATAGTGACTATTTTGAAAGTTTTGGATTTGAATTATTTCTTTGGATGGGACGGTGTAAAATTAAACACCGACATTTGTTCTAAATAATGCAATTAATGACCTCTGTTATCGAATGTAACACAGTGTTAATTCTGTCTATGCTTAAATGTTTCAACGACAGGATGATTAGAAAATAAGACGTTGAAGGAAACGAAGTAGATTGGATTTGACTTAAATCCTCCATGCCGCACGCGTAGGAACCTTCAGGACAGGTCGCTGGGTCGCGCTGTAAAGTGCAGTGACCTGTATCTTAATCCCAGCAGCAATTAGCAGATCTGTGCTGAACAGCTTCTCTCCCTGGATGCAGTCGGGCTGGTCCATTAGTCGGTAGCCACTTCGCCCCGAGCACTCGTTTCCGGCGCACTGAACATTTTGTTAACGAACCATCACGGCCGCAGGGACCGATGATGCTTCCATGTCAACTCTCCCCTTGCCTTTCTTATTTGTTTACCCTTCAACGTAGTTAATGTGCATCAGTGATTGAAGTGCGTGAGAACAGTATAGTGTAAAGGTGGCCTTCGCGGTTAAGCCACTACGTTGGGTTTTTTGCGCAGAAGTGGGAATGTGGTTTGACTTCGACTTATTTATTTATTGTATGATATTTGAGAAGATAGATATAAAACGTGTGGTCAAATGTGCAAATCAAAACCGCGTGCAATATTATATCTTTAGATCTAGTGTTTTCACCCATTCAATTGCATTGATCGATGCAGTGTACTGTTCTTTTGTAGGGTCGAAGAGGACAGTTGAAATGATGTAGTGGATTGACTTAAAATTGGCTCCAGTCAGCACTGACCCAACTCCATTTCTGAGTTTCCCTTCTGACTTTTCCTGTTCGAATCCGATTAATGATTCTCCATTGCCGTCTGGGGACATCGAATCCTTGTAACCGCAATGAAGAGTTTATTGCCTATCGATGATTGCTCCAATTGAGTTATCCACAGCTAGTTGAGATTGAAAGGTTGATTGCTGTGTGTCATGGCCGTTTCCATGATTTAAAGCGTTGGCGTTTTGCTTCTGTGATCTATGGGTTGCTGAGGGTACTTTAGGATATTTTTTATTTTCAGGTCTTTAGGAAAGCTTTTGATCTTCTTAATGCTTGAGGTGAAATGTTACAGAGGAGTGGAAGCCATACGGTGTTCGTGTTCCGAATGCATCCCGTAACTATCCGCATTACCTGATTGAGTTGCACCTCTGTCTTCTTCGTGTGGGCACTATTGACGTAGAGCAGCAGTATTCAGCAACTGAGTGTGACAGCTAAGGCTCCAAGGATTAAGGGGTGTGTCAATTGACTTTGACTTTCAAGATTCGTCGGCTTGTACAGTTTCCACCGGAGGTTCTCACGTATAGTATCTCCTCTGAAAGGATGTTCTACATCTTGCTGCGTCGGCAACAACAAACTGCGTTTGGAGTTTAATTTCTGAAAAAGATCGCCTCAAGACTGGGTTAAGATAGTGAGTAGAACTGCCGAAATCCTCCATACAAACGGAGAGACATCTTTCGCGTTTCCCAGTACGACAAAAATTTGAGTCGCAATCATTCCCGGCGTAACCATCGAATTATCTTCTAGAAATTTTCTTAGGCACAAGGTTTTTGGTACTTCTGTGGCTAATTGATCTGTAATAAGGTCTGTTCCTAGCTCAGGTATCAACTGGAGAATAGAATTGAACTGTATTATCACCATACGGGAGGTTTTCCTGCCTCGTTAATGTCGACGATTGTCCATGTGCCACTAAGAGTTATTATGTAAGATTGTTTCCAACTTCAGTCCTCCATTACCATGCTATACAAAATGTTTTAATGTTTTTGATGGCCGAAATTTGACCTTTTAGCCATGTATATACATAATAATAATAAATAATAATTTTCACTACAAATATTGCAATTTTGTATGACCGCTGGGTTCTGACTTTGCTAAAAAGTTATAATCACAAACTTGTGATTACAACTTTCTAGCAAAGTCGGTGCACAGTGGTCATACAGAATTGTAAATACATTACAAATATACATAATTTCCAAAACAAAGTGTTTTAATATGCAATTCGCAATTCATCAAATTTGAATAAGGCCTCATTTCATAAATAATGCTTTATTCTAGTTTTACATTAATTAGCAGTAAAGAATTTTAGATGAGATGGAAGCGTGTTATATAGCCTCGCTGCTATTTCGTAGGGACTCTTATGTGCTGTCTTAGAATTTCAATTTGGCAATTAACAGCAAACTTGTGTATTTGGACGAGTGCGGTGGTTCCAATGCACCAACTCCTTTCAACAAAATAGTTTCTACTTTTACAGATTTGCTACCTACGGATTTCCCGCCATCCCCCTTTCTCCATCTCCTTTTTCAAGCTAATTGTTCATGTCAGTAAATGCGTCCAAATATCTAATTGTTGTCCTCCATTTATGCATTGATTTATAACGTGGAGAGTTGTTCTTTGAGGTTCTGCGGAAAGTGTCTATTTCCCGTAAACAGTCTGTTCTTTCCACTTCCGTACAAAAAGTAGATCTTCTTTACACTCGGTTTATATCCTCACGAAAGATATATCAACTGCAAAATTATTGCGTTGCTTTGACTGTCACATATTTTACAACAAAATTCTGAAAAGGAGGTAGTACAAATTGCTTTTTGCTCTTAATGGGTCAGCGGCACAAGTTTCTATCATCCTAGGCCTCATCTTTATCAACTTCAAGCGTAGTTACCATGTCTTGGCAATATTAGGAGTGTTATAGCCCTAGCAAATTACAGCCTTCTTATTGGGTAGCCAAACTGCTCTCTGAGAACTCCAGGTGTGTAATTGTATGTTAATTTATTCAATTACGGTTATTTTACAATATGTCGCCCCCATTTATCTCGGAATTTTCCGAACTACAATCAATAGGATACCCCATTTTAAGATCATTACTGATCCAAATATTAGTAGCATACGAGAATTTCTTTCTAAATTCATATACGTTCTGGGGTATGTTTCGTTTCAAATGATTAAAAAAAAATGTACTGATAAACTTTCACTTGACAGTACGAACGTAGAAAATAATTCACAGAAGGAAGTGCGGAAAGAGGAAAATCGGAGAAAATGATAGAAAAAAAATGCAAGATGCCTAGCAGACTGGGTTAAAAATTCCAAAATATATCTGAACAAAGCTTCCACGGTCCGCAAATAGATGACAACCGTTATTACGTTGATTTAGGTTAGATCGCTCTAAATATCAACACAAGCAAGAAAAAAAAAACTAATCTTGTTTTGGTGCGCAATTACATAAGTGTTATACGTACAACAAGTAGGTTAATGTCACCTATCTGTGATTTTAAAAACTCGTTGTTATCTCGAATACTTGATACTTTCTTAGTTTACCTAACTGAATAAATATTTGTAAATATGTGTAAAATCTGTGTGGCGATATTGGATTGAGTTATACCACAATCTCCGAAATTTGTTATGGTATTACGGTACCAAGTGTACGAAGACTGGAATACTCTGAGAGACATAGGTATCTGTGATTATTTGCCGGCGGTAAGGCGACATTAGTTGTCTTGCATGTTCACATTGTTTCATGTTTGCAGAACGCGTCGTCTGCGTTCGGCCCAAGTGAACGCCATCGCGTGCCTTTAAATACTGTCCAGCTGCCCCTCGCTATACGCAGTGGTAACATCTCAATTCCTTTATTACCTACTGCTGCTACGGACCGAGTTTAGCTCAAAAATATGCTGCTCCCTGTCCTGCTGACCTCCTGACGCCTATGGCGACCGTCTTCCTAATTCTATGTGTACCGGCATGTTGGCTCGTTATTAGTTGAGCCTCTAATTACCACCTGCTTGTTCGCTTGTCCGCCGCGGCTGCCGTACCTCCTCTCGTCCGCGTGCCTTCCCGAAAGCTAAAGTTCGCTCCTGGCTGCGTGTAATCCATGCTAGTGAGTTTGTGTAGCACACCACTGCGCAAGTTCTGAAGGAAGCCTAGAGAAATGGTGCACTCTTTTGCGCCGTGTGAACGAAGTTGTGTTATACGTGTGGCTCCAAGTACCTAGTTGGGGCAGTGGCGCTCGGAAATTTCAAACTACTTTCTGTTTGATCGTTATCATGATCTATCACGTTTTTCAGATTTCAAAGTGTTATCTGTTAGAAAATAGTTTGTGCTGTGTGCTATTGAAAAGACTGAGATAGGATCCCACGCACTGGAAATCCGATTATGGTTCTGCCTCGTACAGCAGTGTTATAAAACTCTGGAGCACCATAAGCTCTTCTGTTCAGAGTGATTTAGAGCTACGGGAAGGTCTACTTATTAACTGTAACGTCTATTTTACGTTTTGGTGTATAAATCGAACTGGTTTAGATTATGGGTTATTGCCAACAATGTGGTAACTACCAGGCCTACCAGTCACCGAGTGATATCGTTTTGATGAAATTGAATTCGGAGAAATCACTCCCCGTTTATCTAATGTTCTTCTTGCTATTCATACAGCCACATAACCTTTTTTTTTTCTTTTTAATTATTATATCGATATTTTTGGGAAGAAGCAGCAAGATTTCGTTGGAGATCGTACTTCCTTTTTTTTTTGCACGTCCAGAAGATGTAATGGAATACTATGTTATTTTCATTTGCAGTGGAATGACAGAATGGCTTTTACAACAGCATTATACCATTTTTTTCCAAAAGTTCGTTGGCACAAAGGTAGAAACTGTTTGGAGAGCTGAACCAGTTTTCAGGGACAATAACTAGTCCATTTCGAAGACCAAATTAGAACGGTTTTGGTATAGAATATATAGCCAGCTTGTTCCAGGGCGGAGGTGTCGTTTTATTCTCTGAACTGTGTTACACAAGTGATGGCACCTTTGGACAGCGGAACTTGATTGTTCCGTTATGGCAGGTAGGATGAGAATAGAAAATGTTGAAAAGTGTTATTCGTATGCATTTGTGCATGCTTTAAAACCCAGTAATTCTTGAAACGTGTTGTGAACTCGAGGATTGCGTCACAGATGTTGACGAAGGTATTTGTTGTTTCTTGGCAAATTGCAACTAAATTTAAAAAAATAGGTTACATCTTAAAACCAGCAGTGTAACTGGATTAGATTATTTCTATGACTATTTTATATCCTTAACTAATATTGCATATCTATAATCGATTTATTTAATATTTTTGGAATTACCCCATTTGCTGTTAAGATACCTTGGATAGAAACAATTTTTCTGCATTAATGACGGGTGCCGAAGGTGAAAGAATATTTTTCTATCGTTGCTTGATGATAGTTTCTGAAAAAATATAAGTAAATGCCATTCCCGTTTTCATCAAGTCTGCTGTTTTACGTTACTCTTATTAATTAAGAAACTTAAATTCTCTTAGGTAGAGTGTGTTAAAAAAGTCATCTTCCCTTCTTTTGTTTAATAACTCCATTTATAAACAACCTAGGTAAAATATTTATGATTAATTTGCATAAATTATTATTTTTATTTGAAAAAAACCTTAACCTTATTTCTTCTTAATGAAACAAGCCAACATTTCGCAGTGAGGCTCCTTCAGTACGCCGAGAGTGGTGGTGTAACGGTTAGCGTTCTGGCCTCGCATTTGGGAGGACGGCGGTTCGAATCCCCGTCCGGGCATCCAGATTTGGGTTTTCCATGGTTTCCAAATCACTCCAGGCAAATGCCGGGATGCTTCCTTCAAAAGGCCATGGCCGATTTCCATCCCATTCCTTGCCCCCCATCCTTTCCCGTCTCAAAACACCTCGCTGTTAGAGAGACGTTAAGCAGATTAAAAAAAATCCTTCAGTACACCTTGGTTTTGTTTGGCATAAGATATCAATTATTATTTAGGTATTGGTGATTATCTAAGCCAGAAGGAAAGTGAGATTAAAATTTCCCAGTGTCATCCGATTCTCCTTTCGTGCCTGTGTGTATGTGGCTTATCGCGAGGTTGACACAGTGCTCCGCCTACCTACCTTGCCGCTCTACAGGGTTATCTGTCCGTATAATTGTATCGTCCGATAGCGGGAAGAAGAACGCAGTTGTAGCCTACCTACCGAGAATACCGCAGCTGGGAACTTGTTCAGAGGTCGATGCTGCGGGTAAAACTGTTGGAATCGACGATAAAGTCGTATAGATGGCATTCTTTTAAGTAGTATTCGTATGGTGACCGATATACAAACACGTTAATACCTTCTACGTTTAAGAGTATGATTCAAATGAATCGAAACGTGTTACAGCAACGATATACATTTTCTTAAACATGAGGTAGTGAAGGCCTCTTTAAAAGAACATTTACTGCCATTCACTTTCCGGATTGTAAAATCTCTCCATAATTAGTAGCATATAAACTTAATATCAACTGCTAATTTTCTTTACAGTAGATTTGCAGTGACATAAAAATTATAGCTGCGGTCTTAAGAATCTAAGTCTAACAGACTTTGAAGATGTTAGCAGGAGGTGGGCATGCCGAACAGAGAAGTTATTACAAAGATAATAATAATAAGTTTCTGATGGTAAGGGTTTACAGGTATTATTGTCCACTGGCCAGGTACAGAACTACAAAAATGTAATGCACCACAGAAGCTTAAACCAGCTACCATCGTGTCGAGGGCAAGACCACTGTTAGTACGCATTAGAGGCCGCGGACAGGAGTTTGGTTTGTTCTGTGGTTAGACTTTTTGAAAATGTTTTTGAGAATATTGACCAATTATTAGCAAATATGCGTTGATACATTCCTTGATAAATAATTTCCAATTTACCCTGAAGATTTAATCTCTCTCTCTCTCTCTCTCTCTCTCTCTCTCTCTCTCTCTCTCTCTCTCTCTCTCTCTCTCTCTCTCTCTCTCTCCTTTTACTGGTATATTGATCACAAATTTCATTGTGTTATTACAAACCCTTATGGATGTGTGTTTTTTCTCTGCATAAACCAGTTTTTATGGATGTATCTTGCATAATTTTAAAGTTTTTGATTCATAAAAAAAGATTTATGCCACAGCTTTCCTTCGAATAGTTTTGTTCGTAAAAAACCATTTCATACATACACATTTACTTAAATTCGCTTCAGCGCTATTATCCTACTATTCGTACCATTGTAGTATTTAATAACACAATCAATTTTCCCAAGGGTACTCGAAGTACTCTATAAATAAAATTGTATACTATTATTGATACAGTGAGCCTACGTTAACATTCGGACTTGACATTCACGAGAACGACGGTTCGCTACCTGATTCGGTTATTCGGAATTTGGTTTTCCATCGTTTTCCGGAATCATTCCAGATGAATGGTGGGATGGATCTATCAAAAGCCTAAATTCCTCCTCTTTGCTTTCTCACAGTCCCCTCCCAACTCTGAACGATCTCTTCTTCGACTAAGCTCAAAAGCATCAATTAAAAAATAATAAATGCTATTCCCATCTTTATTTTATTCATTTACATCATCAATTCCAAAGGTGTGTTTAAATATTAAACGTTAACTCTGCAAAATTGGTTTGTTTTTGACGCAACTCGCGGATATTCTGTTGGCAGTGGTATAACAACTAAATTTATATTTTTCACCCCTCTTTCTGCTTACCCTCCACCTTTTAGATAACTCTATTTCGACCAGCAATTAACCTGGTAAAAAATCGGCCATCATTTCTTTGTTTGCTTAAAAAAATGATGGCTTGTACCAAAAGATTCTATACATTTGCTGACTATCTTTTGTATTTTAGCCGGCCTGTGGAGATGTTAAGAAATATGCCAAGATTACTAACAGTGCAGGTATGGTGTTTTGTGATATTTCTACATTATCTGGAGAAACCCTTAATATATTGTCTTTGACTATCGTGTTGTGATTACCCTATAAACATAACTCCTATCATTGATCGGTGGAGATATATGTCTCGTTGACTGTGAGACAGCTGTGTTTCTTCATTCTATTTTTTTAACATCCGATGTGGATACTGAAATTGGGTCCCTTGATAGCGTTTTCATGTGTGGTTACCGAATAACGCCTACAAATAGAGATCAGGTTGGCCTTTCCACGGGTGGAAGTAAAAATGTTGACTCACAATAGTATGAATGCTCCTTAACACCTTCATCCAAACTGGCGGATACCTTCAGCTGACTCGACTCACTTGATTATATCCCGTTAAGTTATTACGACTGAATTTTTGTAAAATTTGTTTTTCTTTTTACTGTCGCAGAGTGCCATCTGAAGTTCCGTTGTAAAGTCTGAAAGGCTTTTACGCTGGCGTGGCGGTATAAATTGAATGTTATTGTTTGGGAGCCAGCGAGCGTAGCTCGTAATAAGTAAATAAGTTAGAGCGGACAAATAACGAGCGGGAGTGGCCTAACGCGTAAATCTTGACATCGCACCGCGTGTAGCCCATATTACGTGCGCACTCTGGGCTTTTGATTCGTTGGTTAGCCTCACCTTGGGAGTCCACTCTTTAAAGCAGAGTAGCGCTTCTCAGACCGACCGAGTTTAAAATTTTTGACAACTGTCGTAGTGAATGTTAGGCGTGTCTCCAGTATTGGACTAAGCGTGGTTCTGCAGTCGTAATAATAGTAAATGTCTAAAAAGGACACACAGATTAATATTACATGAATTGTTAACATGCTTGGTTTTGGAATATTCCTTGATATACACTAGATGAGATGCACTATCTGAAGCATCAGATTGGCTGAAGTGCTAATACAAAAATTAATAACTTCTGATGTTGTGTGAAACATCTGCCTTGTTGATGGATTGAATTAAAAGGAATGATTGAATGAATCAAGAATACAATTGATCAGTTACGACATTATTCTGCTGTCAAATTTTTAGTTTTCATAAATGTTTATTATCACCGGTTTAACGTTTTACAAGTCTAATGACCTGAACTACACAATACACATTTGTCTAGTTCGGGTTTGGAAAATATAGCATTATGGACGTTATTGATGTTAATATCAAAACTGTCTTTTGTTGAAGAGGCATCTACTTAAGAATGTGAACTAGGGAAGTAAAAAAAGGTCATTCAATCACATCATGAGCTGTCCTGGACTTATCTTGTTTTGATAACATCTGACCTTCCTCTCCAGAACATTCCGCAAATTAAATTATTAACTGTACAGGCAGCTATTTTCTTGCACTCCTTGTTCGTATATGCCAAAACTCATCTTTATTTTATCCTCAAAGTTCAATAGAGAACTATGAAGTGTATTTCCAGCATCAGGTTTCTTCTCTTAGATCGTACTAATCTCAAAAGTGCCATAATTCATTGTGAACTTCAGTATACTGTGAATTTTAATATATTTTGTCAGGAAACAACCAGTTACGATTTGAAGCTTTCGAAAAAAGAGAAAACATCCGTGCTGATCAGTGCGCTAACATATCTCACCAGCACATCTTTCATCCGGATCAAGGTTTTTGTTATTCATCATGGCAAGTAGTGTACCCTTATTGAGTCAGTGATGTGAGAATAAAGAGTGAGATAAACCATAGCATGAGAATGGCTCTTTATAACCCATTTTGATGATCACATAGTTCATCTCATAAAATAGCAACAAGCGTAGTACTACTGGCTGCGTCAAAGTGCGCACTTTCCGTTCTCGCAAGACATTTCGTAATGGCGAGTCGAAAATTCTTACTCTCTATCTATGGCGTTTATGTTCATTGTGTCGTCTGTTTTGTAAGTTTGGGTGCTGGCGCCATTAACTTGGAGGATTTCTCAGTTTAAATTCAATAACGCACGCGTTAGGAATGCCTTGCTTTATAAGTTTGAAAAACAGATTCAACAGTAACACAGCTGTTAGTGAACTTAACCTTTGCATTACTAACTAATGAGAGGCTAATACATACCACAGCACAGACAAGCGAAGCAGCGGGCAGATGCTAATTATATGCTAAAAATAAAATAAATAACTAAAACCGAGCATGGTGGGTGCGCGTTAACGCTCTGCCCTTGCATTCGGGAGGATGCAGGTTCGAATCCCCGCCCGCCCATTCAGATTCCGGTTTTGCATAGTTTCCTGAAATTACTCCTTCAAAATGTCTTGGCCGTATCCCTTCCTGCTCCTTCCCCCCAGTCCTTTCCTGCCTAGAATTATCTTGACGTCAACGAGGCGTAAAACTGTAAGGGACAAAAAACTGAACGAAAATATTGACACTAAGCTTGATATCAATCAAATAGGAGTTACTAAAATCATAAGTCAAAGTAAAATAGACGGTACGGATATAGCACATGCTGTACGGTTCTGCTCCATCTCTGATATTGGAGGACCTTATATGTGATTGTGTTGACGTCATGATTGTTTCTCGATTTCATTTCCCTACGTATTGATTTGAAGATCATTTACTGCTTCTTTGTCATTTTAATTACAAACCAATCGAAACAGGTTGCCTTTTGCGGGACCTCATACCATATGTCCGTTTTATTTTAAGTTGTTACCGCTTGAACACACTGTAAAATATTTATCGAGGAATTATCTCTGGTCCAATTTTACGATACTGTTGTTGACAAATTATGTGACTAGATGCTGACAGAGATATGGTGATGAAGAACATACCGCTTCCTCCGTCGAAAGAATTTACAAACGGGGACAGGTGTATTGTCCTTTGTCTCCACTACGTTTATCGTTTCCGTTTGGTTGCTTTTCCGTGGTGAGGCACAATTTTTTTTTTCCAGTGTAATTTTTATAGCACAGAAATATAATTCTGAGCTTTCTTTTACTAATATTGTAATACAAATCACAGCAGTAAGTATTTATTCTCTTGGAAATGCGTGTCTTGTAACAGACTGAATAATTATTACTGGATATGTTGATGTTACCGAATTTTGATGTAAGATTGTTATGGGACTTAAATAGAGCTAGCAACAAAAGGACATGATTTTGTAGCCTATAGTGTAGACATAAAAAGATTGACAGTTGCTGATGCGTGTAAATTGAAATGCATCTTTTAATTTGTTAGGGAATGAAATAATAATTAAAAAAATGATACATTTGTATTCAGATTTGATGATAATTCTTCCAAGAACTGATAATGTTCTGACGCACTATTCAGTTAATTATGACATATTCTACAATTGATTTAGATCAATTTTGGATAACAACGCGGTAACGAGGGCGTACGAAAATAGTTGCTTCCATTACACAATACTATGAAGATCTATATTTCAATATTTTTCAAGCATTGTTACTCTGAATCGAAGATCCATGTTTTCTGGAGATGATTACAATTTGGGGTAAACGCCGATATTCATAGCGTTATAGTGTGACGTCGTCATTCTGCACTTCTTGAGTAGAAATGTTATTACCTTATACAACAGTGATGATTTCCCTGCAATTTCAGTTCAGCCATTGAAACCTGGAAGATACCTGCACTTTGATGCTAATCAACAGTATTAGAGCTGGTGTTAGTTTCATAGCTAACAATATTACTCTAAGGAAGTCTTGCTTGAAATTTTTAGAGGCATGTGCTTCTATTAGCTGAAAGAATTAGACTTCAGGAAGGTTTGACGATTTGTTCACGATACGTTTCGAGGTATAGTGATGTCGAGAGCCTTACTAGTTGCACCCTGTTTGAAGCAAGTGGAGAGAATTCACTGGAACTTTAAGTCCCCATTCCAATATTTACGTAAAATCCTGAGATTATTCCACTCTTTTGACAACAGCAATAAAAATTTGCGACTTTCTGATTTTGGTGCCATTAATTTTTGCCTACGACGAAATAATAGAAATAAAAAATGTTGCGTGGCTAACCAAAAAATACCATCTTTCGAACATACAATCAGTAATAAAATATTTTTTGAAAACAATCGGACATTGATCAGTTGGTAAGATTAAGGCGTAACAATTTCCGACCGAACTATTTAATTTTACTAATGTTGGTTGACGGGAAGTATTTAATTCTTTTGCCAGGTGGTGTTTTCGGTCCAGGGGGCGGCTCGGCCTGTATTCGAGGCGGAGCTTGGCGTGCGTGGGCGCCATAAATCTAGCCGGTAATGCTCGCCGCCGACTTAAGCCCACGAATTACACGGGAGCGAGATTCATTCAGCGCCTCGTGTCGCGCCGTATTCATCACTTAGATTTAACGACGTCTGCGGGCAGCCCGGCCCAGGCTCTTTTACAAACTGCGCTCCTCGCGCCGGAAATAAAAACACGCTAGGGCTTCTGAGTAAACACATCAGAAAACCCGACGCCTTATGTTTCTTAATTCAGACATCTGCTTATTCAACAGAGATGCGGCTGTTGCTAGACTACTCCTTTCTTTAGATTTATGGCACCCTTGCCGTGACGTTCACGACTTTAGCTAACCTATGTGCAAACTACTTTGACAGTTAATGAGGAACTCTGCATTTCTAGCGATAGGACATGAGGCGTTTCTCACACGTCAGAGTTGGTGGTGTCGTTATTTTATTTGTCCAGATTTCATTCTGAAGTCCCTAGTTCACAGTTTGATATTGGATCTGAGAAAATATTTTTCAAACTAGTTTGAATTCTGTCCACTGCTATTAATTTTTACATTCGAAATTCTAACTTCAGTAAAATCCGGTCAGTATTTGCAAGAATTTCCTCTTCCCTGATAGGGTTCGGAAATCTTTAAAAGTTGGTGGTATTCTCTCGATGGAGACATATTCTGCCAGCTCCTTTTTCCCTGGGACCTATAGTTGAACGTGGAATCCGAACCATGTAACGCCCTGGCATAGCTTACAAGGATCAAATTGAACTCTTGTAAATTTCTGCTCCCGCCGACCAGGATATGAACTCGGGACTAGACCATGAACTGTTGAAAGCAAACACCTTAACCACTGGGCTTCCAATGGGTTATATTACCATGTCAATGGGTTCTTTTTGCTGTAGTTTGCTTCATATCCTGTATTACTTTCACATTATCTTTATCTCCCCTACTTATGTTAGATAATAGGAAAGTTAGAATCGGCCAGTTACTAAAATATTCCAGGTAAGTATCTCCATGGTGTTTTTGGGCGCATTCTGAAGCTTTGCTTGTACTTCATTATCGATGTTATACCAGTAGATTTGTTCGCGCGTTCCGAATGAAAAACTATAATGTTTACAATCATACTAATTCTCTCTCATTTCCGTTACATTGATAAATTAATACTTTTAGGTTGGTAACTCCTCATCGTTTCACAATATGTCAAGAGTAGAGCGAATTCATCCTCACACCGTGTTCAGCCACTGGCTGTATTATAGCAGTTAAGTATTTGACGTTTTATTTGTGTTACCGATATCTGAGTGTCTGATATTTCAAATTTAGCTGACTGTTTAATAGATTACTTAATTGTATTTAACTTAAATTGCGATTCGAATTAAATGATGATCTGCGACGGTACTGTAGCAAATACACTATAGTTCTTGAAAATACGCCGGTGACGACATTTGTGATAATTATTTACAAAATGGTAAGTTTCTGTAAGCAAAGAATGAATAAGGTTACGCGAATATCATCTGTCGTGTTGTTTAGTGTATACGTTTTATTGAATGAAAATGTTAAGTAGTGCTGAATTAACAGTATTTTAATTGAGATAATTTGACATTATTTGACGGTATTTGTAAAAATTATAAGCGCCGACCACAAATAATGGTGCTACGGGCAATATGCAAAAACAGAGACTTTAACTATTGTTCTCTATGAACAGATGTAACTTTCGTTCTATTGTATTTAAATTTATTCACTACAGAGACACAATATATAACATGGTCTAAGATTGAGAACGTAAATTTCACAAACTATTCAAGCTTGAGTGTCAACTCGTTCTCGAGTAGTTCTCTGGAGAGCGAGTCACAGACACTGAGGACTAAAGTTAGTACTGTCGCTTGCCTCGAGATCGATTAGTAACAATCATCCAAGGAACGCAATCTCCCTTAATACGTAATAATTGTACCGGCCTGTTTTTTTTTTTAACTCCTCTATATTATTCGCAGTTGCAGTCCATGGCAGTATAAGGCCCCACTTTATAATAATTGTTGGTTAGAGTACGGCATTGTGCATGCGTGGTTTTAATTATTTGTTGTGTTTACCTGCTTATAGTATCTCACTATAAGAAAAATCTGACACTATATTTATAATAGCATAAATATAAATTGTAGATGGCTAAATGGTCGCAGAGACCGAAGGCCATATTTTTTTAAAAATTCCAACAATTTATTCATCTTGGTTTAAGTATTCTGCACTTTAATATTATCTGCCATCTAGAATCTTTGATGTCTTTCTTTTTCAATTTACAGTTCTTTCCAAAAAAAAATTCAATAATGCTTCGATGTTTGAATATATAAAATAACCAAGTTTTCTTCCTATTTCTGAAAGACTTCGAAATATTTCTCCTCTGAGGAAATGACGATGCTTGCTGCAGTCAACGAAACAAGAAACTGAAAAAGTTCTGTGATCGTATCATTCTGTAGTAATTACCCTTAATGAAGGTAGAACTTTCTACCGAGCCTGATGGGTGAGCGGTAACGCTCGGGCCTGGCATTCGGAAGTACACGTATTCATACCCCGTCCAGCCATCCTAATTTCGGTTTCCCGTAGTTTTTCGAAATCATTCGAGACCATGGCCTAATTCCTTACCGATCCTAATACCCAGTTCTCTATTGATCACAACGTCGACGAGGTGTATAAGTAAAATCAGAATAGCCTGTCTGTTTTTAGTGCCTCCGATAGCTTGACCAACTGTTACGAACTTGGAGCAACTACAGGTTGCTACGCCACACGCTGTCGGTACAAGCCTACCGTGAGTCTGTGGAAACGGGGAGGTGCTAATATATTCTCGTACCGTCCCTTGAAACACACTTCATTCGTGCCTGGTAGTTATTCCAGATTTTATATAATCTTTGCATCCTGGGAAACGTTTTGATATCTTTCGGTATAAATTGTCTTTTAACAACAGATTTTTTGGTAAAGATAGATTAATCGTTCTTTATTTTATTTAATCATTTCTTAGATTTGTTCTATTTTAAATTCCCTTTGTAACAGTTCAGGTACCTGTTTCAAATCTTTCTAATAATATTTTTAGCCACCTCTTCGATTTAATAAGACTAGTTGTTTGCCGAATACTAATGACCTACATTCAGAAGTGTCTATAGCAGTCAAAAGATAAACTGTAGCTTCGTATTATTTTGTACCGTGCCCTTATGAACTGTTGCGGAAAGGACAGAGTATTCATAAGACTTCCGTTGTGCTTCTAGTGTATTAATTCACTGCACACCTTGGTTTCGGTGTTTTTTGTCGTTCCAGATTCTTCTACGAAATGGGAAAGTTCCTACCAGAAATTTTGATTTGTATTCTTTCTTTTGTAGCGCTGCTAATGATGTGATTATTACTTTTGATGCATTTCACAACGATAAATTGAAATTAACATACGCAACATCGTCATACATGTCGCAACTCATCATTGTTGAAAATCAAAATACTCGGGAGCACTTTAAAAAAACTCTCAGATCCTTTTCATGCATAAAGCAACAGATAGATCAGAATTAATTTTAGTATCTTTTAATCCTTTTACGGGCGAGAAGTACTATTTACTTGAATTTTGACAAAGGCAGCTGATTAATTCACGTTCAGTTTAAAGTTCAATAAAGTAAATTTCATGAGAAATGATAGTAGGCACCTATGCGGTGAAATTTTCATTCTTGAGATAAGGAACTTTGGCCGTGTCTGTTTAAACTCTGCTGTGGTCGACCTTATGTACAATTGGCTCGAAATCAAACCAGGATCCAGGTGTGCCGTCCATGATGTTATGGTTTATATGCGGTTTCGCTTAGTTTCGCAGACAGATCATGGACGGTCCTCAGTTGCCCGGTCACTATTCAGGAGGAAGCGGACTCTGTTCTCAGGTCGGCCATCCTGATTTCGTTTTCCCGAGATCAATCCAAGAGAATGCTGGGATATTTCCTTCAGTAAAATGGCAAAACTATCCTTAATTATACTGAAGTCGATGGTCGCAAAGGCCAGTTAACAGAGGGAAATGAAAAGTTAGCAGATATTTATGTGATGGGTAAATTAAGCAGTTTGGAGACAGTTACGTTTCGATTCACCTTTTTGCTTACTTGCAATCCACTTTGAGAGCTGGTATATAGATTAAACCTGACGCGCCTTAACATTCTGTGATTCTAGAGAGCTGGTTGCTGTAATTATACTTACCTGAGAGTAAGACTCGACCCGACACTTGGGCTTTGTTTCAGCGCCCTCACGTTTTTGTGCGCTGACGTATACACTGAGAACGCTGTCGTCGAACTGTGGAAGTATAAATTACTGCACGCGATGCTATCTGCTCCCAGAACGTTCGGACGATATACTGCTGAGCGTTACGCATGAATTACGCTGCAGTACGGAGGGAATGCGGCGGGAATGGCTCTCATTATGAAATACGGGAGACGATTGTTCTCAGTTATTGTGCTAGCACGCGCTCGGCGCCCACGTAAACACTATTTATGTTAATGAACAAGCGGAGAATGCGGCCGACCCAGGAATCCTCCTGTTTGGTCGGTCAACAAGATTTGTCGTCATTGTTATCGAATGGAGTTGTCGGGCGTATCGATGTGTCTTCACCCAACAGGGGCACCTTCCAACTTGTTTCACCAGTTTCTGATTCTCTTCTGGAGCATTCCTTAGCATCTCAGACGGAAATAATCTTCGACGTTCTGATTGTAGTACCGTTAATAATCTGTGTGCAGTTTAGTGTTAATTATGGCGTTGATACTAAATTCATGAAGGCAGGGCCAACCTATGAAGGTGTTATTCGAATCCTCTATAAGCATTTCGCCTGCAGAATTCCCTAAAAAAGATATCACTTTCCATGCAGAAGGATCATCTATGCCCACTTTAGAGGCAGAAAACTGATGTGCGACTGTCTGACTGTTACTTTGATTCTGAGTAAAAGTAATGGGCCTTTTCTAATTGTACTCATAAATCGCTCAAAAAACCTACTGAAGTGACTCTAAAGAGGGCTCGATTTTATTAGACACCTATCTCTTGATTTAGTTTTGATCAGATGTCAAATGTCACTGCGAGAAGTGGGCAGAAACCTTTTTTATCTCCATATACTCTGTCACTTAATCTTCTGTTCGTTGAATGCCTGGTATTTACTCACCCTGCACAACTGTCAACTCACGGAGATATCTTCTTCCTGCTCACTTTGTTCGTTATTTGACATATTGGTTTCGACAGTTTTAGCTAATGTACACACAAATGTGCGCATATTTTTCTAGACGTATAGTTCATCATCTTATTAGTTAATGCAGCAGCAGCTTGTCATTATATTTTCGACCATTTCTCAACATCTTCATAATTACTACACCGAGCATGGTGGGTGTGTGGTTAACGTTCTGGTCTCGCATTCGGCAGGACGCTAGTTCGAATCCTCGTCCGGGCATCCAGATTTGGGTTTTCCATGGCTTCCCCAAATCACTCCAGGCGAATGCCGGGATGCTTCCTTCAAATAGGCCATAGCCCAATTCATTCCCGTTCCATGTCCCCAGTCCCATCCTGATTCTGATGACCTTTGCCGTCGACGAGGCGTAAAGCCATAAGTAAAAAAAAAAAAAAAAGTATAATTATTTGTCAGTATTAGCGGTGATTCGAGATCAGCGTCACTGTTTCCATATTATGTAAGATTATACTAGTTATTGTGTTTGATAAACGTGTATTCTAGCAAAGATGGCGCAGTATTTAATAAAGAAACCTCGTGTTATTTATTCTTCGGTCTCTGTTGAATACGTCTTATATCAGATCTCGTAACTGCACCTTGTGTCGTACAAGCGCGTTACATAAGAGAGCAGAGATGCGGTGAGTGTTTGCGACCAGGTCTGATTTCTGAACGCCGTCATCCTGTAAGAAGACGAGTGCTGGCCGCTTACAAATCAGCCGAACGGGACGGCGAGATTAGCATGTTACTAACAAGGCTGGCGATGGGCGCAGATAGCTGCTGCGGTCTGTTGGCCGCAACGGCCTACGACCGCCAGCTTCCTGGCGGGTGTCTTGAAAACTGCCTCTCCTGACACTGTCAGTTTTTTAATTCGATTACAGAAACTGAAACTTCCAAAGTAAACTTGCTTATTCCTGAAAAAAAAAATTATCTGACCTTTTTACTTACGTAATTAATCGTCATTTGAAGGGTTCTGTAGCCAAAATGGCTAAAAGCAGATGTCACTACCTCGTAATTTCGTTTCTTTGAATACTTTCTGACTAAAATTCACAAAACGTTAAGTTTTATTGACGACGAAACATATCCGTAGACAAATACTAAAAAAAATGACACATTCCAAAAAATGATTATTTTTTTCATACGCTATTGAATATCTTGGAACAGTTATTGAAAAATTATTTTTGAGACACTTTTAGTTAAATTCGCCAAATACAAGCTACCAGAGTCTCCAAGGTGTTGCTCCTCTCTACGTTTCCAGCCGTATGATTGTACAGTACCAACCACATATTTCCGTTGTCAACTAAGTTAACTTTCGGTCTATATCTCGGGTGAAAAGATGATTAAGGAGTTACGTTATTAAAGAAACTGAAATATTCTTGTTGTCTTGTTTCATCTTCACTACAAATTGGCTGTTGATCTTCCTGGCCTATTTAGTTATTATTTTTTGCGATTGCACCAAACGTTTTCAGTATGAGTAAAGCACTATCACCACCTTATCTATTGGGTGACTTAACTGCTGTGTGTACCTATGGAAGCTTGAACAGGGTATCATTATAACCAGCTACAGAAAACAATAGTGTGAGTGCTCGCGACCGAGCGTGGTGGGTGAACGGTTAACGTTTTGGCCTCGCATTCGGGAGGACGTGGGTTCGAATCCCCGTCCGGGCATCCAGATTTGGGTTTTCCATGGTTTCCCCAAATCACTCCAGCTGAATGCCGGGATGCTTCCTTCAAAAAGGCCATGGCCGAATTTATTCCCGTTCCTTGTCCCCAGTCCCATACCGCCTCTAATGACCTTAGCCATCGATGAGGCGTAAAGCAGCAAGGAAAATAAAAAGTGAGTGCTCAACCCGCACTTTTTTTTCTGTATTGTGGTTTCCCTATTTCCCCGTAGTCTGCATTTCAGTCATTGTTAACTCGTTGGGCATCTAATCGGACTTTGTTTCATGGTGAAAATCGAAGTCGTTAGTTCAAAATTTATCAAAATTGTTAATAAAGAAGTTATCATTTGAATTTAAAGAATACATCTTTAGTCTTGTATGCGGAATGGTGCTAAGTAGTATGAAGGAAATTTGTTTTGTTGTCAAAAGGCCTTGGCAGTTTAGAGATTCACGGTACGTTTCGGTCGGTGATACTGCTTCATTTTCCTAAGTTGCAAGTGTTTAGGAGATGCGTGTTAATTACGTAGTGTAATTTATTTGCTACCACCGTGAAAAACAACCAACAATGGACATATTTTGCCAAATACATCAAATGGAGTAGATGCATTCGCGTGCTACGGTCGATTAAGAAATGTTGCTTGCTTCTATGTGGGTTTAAACCGTTTTCAGCAGTCCATATTTGAAACAGTTTGGATCTCCAGCCTTAGCCACTGGTCTATCCAACTATCAATGAACGAAATTAAATGTTTACCCTCTCATCTTTTAGGTGGAAACGATTGTGGATGAATGATTAATATATATACGAAAACTGAAGTTTTTATGTTACTGAATATATCATTTATTTATATGAGATAAAAAGTCTCTCATTATACAGTGGATTTGTTTATGAGATACCTTTTTATAAAAAATAGTTCAGATGATGAAGTCTAGATGATGATCAACTTAATTATTTATTACGTAATGTCGTCTAGTTAAAAGGGCTATTGTTTATTTTTGTTGCTAGAAATCTGTAGCTGGAGGAATTCTTTCGATTGTCTGTATGGAAAAAGTGATATCTATGACGTTTGCTGGTTTTATCGTGTACATAAATTGTCAGCCAAGCGAGATCGTCATTCCTTCGCTGCGACAGCCGCCTCGCCGCTGTAATGACTTGTCGGAGGCTCGCAATTTGACATAACTCATCCGACCACGTTAATCATCGACGCACAATAACCTCGTGCCAGAGAAATTGATAGCCTGCTTTTCATCGAGCATGGAGCTCTGTATTGACATAGAAAATTGTAATTAACCACTGTACAATTAACTTGGCTGTTGATTAATAAACCAATAGCAGTCGATGTAGTTACCCCTTCCAGTCTGCTTGGGCGTGAGTGGTCGTTCCCTGCATTCCAGATGCAGTGCACAGGCCCGTAATTGTTTTTCTTCTTCGCTTCTCAACCCAAAGGTTCGTTTGCAGAAGCTTTTAATTTTTCCCACCGCCTTCCTTTTTAGTTTTTGCTGTAGGAGGCACCTGCCACTATCGTTGCAACATAATCTTTACGAGTGTCTAGCCGTATGGTGGTGTCAAAACCCAACGTTTAGGAAGCTGGCTCTTATCTTCATGATAGCAACTGGTAAACATGTTGCAGAATTACGCTGGGAAAGTTTTCCCTCTCACTTCCGCTGTCGTTGTTATTAATCTGTTCTGGCCGTAGATAATCCAATCCGACGGTTTCTTTCTATGTTAATGTAACGCCTCAAGCAACGTGATTAAGAAGCTCTGTTAACAATCTCTTCATTCGTGACATTATCCTTGCATCTGATATTTAACAATGTGCGACATCTCTAGGTTTCTAGCTTTTCCCGCCATCTTTTCTCTTGAGCACTCATTGTCGATGTCGCACATCCCCGATGGTTATCGTCCCAAAACGTGTTAACAACAGCCTTCACACCAAGGCCTTTATTAACATGTCGTTGACCAGGAAAGGGAAGTGTACCGCACACGAGCGTTGATCATTTATCGTAATCTCTGGAGGGAGTCGTCTTGTTCGCTTTAAACGATTATGCATCAGATCAAAATTATGAAAACTTGTTAAATTAATTTACTATGGCTGGATGTAACTCGAGTCAGTCGGGAATTTCGATCGATGACACCTGTGAAATTTTGATTTCATTTGTGAAACTATACATCATTCGCATATAACCACTAGTTATAACCTGATTCGATTTAACAAAAGTTTTTTGGTTTTAAATGCAACTTCAGCTTCAGTTTATATGCAACTACAAGGAATAAGGAGAGGCATGAAGCCCAGTTGGTGGAAGGTTTATAACTTTAATGATCTTTTTGTGACACTCAGCAACTTACAGTAAGTTCATAATTCGTTGAATAGTAATTTTTCTTCGATCTTCTCAGTTCGAAGATCTTTTCTTGATTGGTTTTGATATTCATCCCAAAAATGGTATGGATCTAATTGTAATCTACCTTGTATTTTGTTTGCAGTACTTGTATGTTCTTTTAATATTTAATAAGAAGTATAAACCATTACGGTGAAAGGGCGTAAGTTTTAAGGAAGTAGCGCCGCTATTGTGATATATGGACGGTATTCTAAATCGTTCCCCCAGTACTAACTATAAAAATGTCTGCCTTAGATCCGTCCAGATCGTTTGATCTAGTTACGTCCAACTCCCGTACGGTGCGCTGGACAAGATTAGTTGGGTGCTCTTAAGAACCATGTGACGTTGCTCAGCAGGCGTCACACGCTGAGGCGACTAGATTGCAGAGTCCATTAATACTACCGTGTCGCGTCATTAGTAGTGTGTTGCGTCGCGTAACGAAGTGGAATCAATTCGTGGCCGGTAGCCGGGCCCACTGGCCGGTGGTAATTACGGGAAGGCCGACCTCGGCTACTCGGCTTCGTTATCCCGGGCCTTCCTCGGCGAGTGGTGATGAATGGGCCGGCATTGTTCGTGCTGGCCACAGCGGCGGCCGTATTTCACCGCATCGACACCGCACCGAGCGCTGCCCAGCCGCCCGCCTCCTTGGCTGCGGTGCCAAGCAGGCACTGCCTCGCCCGTCTCAACAGCCAGCTCGCCCCCTGCTCTGGGTGGTCCACTCCTCCACAGTGGCTTCATGATACGCGCTCTACAGGGCACAATCTTACTACAGTAGAAAAGGGAAAAAAATCTAATTTATATTCGACTAAGCCCAATTCTGTTACTTAGGAAGTAAAATTACAGCTGATGGCCGATGCAGGACTGACGTTAAAAGCAAAATAAGAGCCTTCCTGAAAAAGAGAAATCGTTATTTATTTAGGACTAAGAATGGACTTTTAAAACTGTGTGGTAGCGAAGCTTGAACTTCAGGAATGCCAGAAGGATAATTGACGCATTTGAAATGTGTGTTATACAAGGACGCTAAAAACTAAATGGACATATGCAGTACGAAATAAACGTGTTTTGGACATAATGGGTGTGGAAAAAAGTTGGTGGAGGCGTCTAACAGAAAGAAGAGACAGTATGGTGGGTCACATGTTAAGACATACGGGATCGGTTAATTTGTTAGTGGAAGGGACAGTCTACATGTAAGAACTGTAGAGAGAGACAGGGATTAGAATATATCAAGCAGGCATTTGAGTATGTGAGTTATAAGGGGTATACTGAGATGAAGAGGTTAGTGCAGCATAGGAAGAGATGGAGAATTGCATCAAACCAGTCAAGAGACTGATCATAGCAAAATGAAAAAAAATCCTAAATTAATAGCCAATAGAATTTTTAAAACCTACTTTAATCGTTTCTTGAAGTACATAATTTAATGGCTTTCTTTTGATGCACGAAAAATTATTTCTGCGATATGAGAAAGTTCGATCTGTTTACCGCTCAGGAGAATGGATATTTTATTTCAGCTCATTGCTGACCGAATGTCGAACTTTATTAACCGAATTCGTTTAAAAACGTGAAACCTGTGTTGAGGACAACGAAAGACAGAACTTCATTATGTATTCAACACAGAAAAATAAACACGGCCCGTATGATGTGGTTCAGCCTGCATCGTCGTGCCGAATCAACAAACTATGGTGGCACGGGAATAAATACAAGACGTTGCCTTCGGTTTTGAGTTATGATGCGTTTTCAGAGCGGTTGACTTGACATGCTGATGGCACCTCAAGTGTTTTTCGACTGTTATATAGAATTTTTTTAATTGTAGCTTATTGAAATTAAAAACGCCCTGTTTAGTGCCCACTGATACTTTGAATTTGATTTTCACTTCGGTTCAGAAATCTTATGCATAGACTGATTAAGTCGTATGTGTTGATCCAATTTGGAGTGATTTTACCAGTTTACTTCAGTTTTCTGGACGCACTGTCCTTTTTTGGGCACAGTTGGGAAAATATTTTCTTGATAAAATGAAATTTAGTTACTGGTACCCATTACCTTAGGTTCCATTGAGCAGTAGTTTTTGATAAGATTGTTGTAGATGTTACCATCTGGTTTTATAAGGAATATTTTTTATTTGTTTTCACCAAGCCTGGTGAGCGGTAAAGTTTTGGCTAAAATTTGGAAGGATGTGGGATCAATTCCCGGTCTGGTCATCCACACCACGTTTTTCCACAGGTCGAATGCACAGAAAGCTTCTTGTAAAGGTCATGCCAAACCTTCCGCATCTTAAGGTCCTCCATGTTTATAAACGGTATACTCTAATAAACAAACAAAATTACTAAAAATTATATCCGGTGAAAGCTGAATATTAAGGTCGACACCATGACCTAGTGTGTGTTGTATTCTTGCCGCCGCTTAAGCATGTATACTTCTGTTTATACTCCTGGTAGGCTGAAATCTTAAAAGTCGAATAATAATGTAGAACATAAGCTGCATATTTCGTCTGCTGTGGAAAAATAATGCAAAAGTAAAACTATATCGAACAACATCTATTATTCTTAAGTTTCAGTTCTGTTTAACAAACCAAGCAACATCTGCGAGAATGTTTGCTTCTTGAAAAAAGACCAATATCTCGTTGGAAAGTAGTAATTTGTTGCCATAAACTATGGCTACCAAATAGAAGTATGAAGTGCAGAGCCTGTTTTTAAATTGCCGTCGTTAGAATTTATTACTTATTGGCGCTCCTGTGTAATCGTCGGGTCTAGATTGGAGTAATACGTGTTTCCCAACCCCTTCACCAATGTTTTGCCACTGTGCAGTTTGCTCGGGTTAAACACTCGTGTTTCGCTTTACGGCGGCGCGGTGGCGGATGTAGAGTTAGTTCATTGCGGAGGTCGTGCGAGCTGCTCACCGAAATTGGGGGCTCTGGGAACGTGCGGGATCGCGGGTCAGTCCCACCACGCCGCCTGACTGCTTTTCATACAGCAAATAACTCGTCCCCTGTAAAAGGTACACCAGTCAGCACATCGGACAGTATTCACGCCGCTCACTATAATAAAGAAGCCGGTTGAAGCGTCCAGGTTTTTCATTTTTCCGTTGTCACCGAGGGGAAGCGATTTGTTGCTCCAAAGTGCGCGTAGGAGACCCTGCGGGCACTTGTTTATCTGTAAAAGCGCTGCATTAATATCCCGGCATACTTGGGATGCTTGTGGTTTGATTGGTGTCCCCGGCGGCCGAATGTTGGCACGAGATAAGCGGCGGCGTTATTTCATTTTAATCCGGGGGGCACATGCTTGTACAACCGTCAGCTCGTAAAACAGCTCGCCGCGTGAGTACCGCCTCAGCAAGCGTTGGCACAGCGTCTACAGCGCCCCATATTTTAACTCGCCACCAAGCGTAATCAATCCACCGAAAATATGCACTTTCACAAAAATCGACCGTCCCACTACTCCAAACACGGATACTACATCAGAAATTGTTACATGCTATAGAGTAGCCCACTTCTGATCAGGTCCGGATCGAATAAACTAATATTAATTCGGTATTAATGGACAAAAGTAATAGCAATGAAACATAACCCGCAACTTTTGATGCAGTGGCAGCTAAATCCTTATAACGGGCACAAAGCCCGTAACACACACTGCTCCGAAGAATATTGAAATGCGATTGCGGCTAAATTGACTGTAATACAACCACAAAACGAGGAGCGTCGGCATCATTACTTTAGGCAAGGATATTTATACGAATCTAGGTTAGAAGGATATATGCAAGATATTTCGGAAGAAATGGACAAGGGAGGCCAAACTGATAGTGTAACACTAGACCATTCAAAGACCGTTGACAGAGTGGGCCATAAAATGATGGTAAATAAGGTCAATCTAATGGAATTGGATGACAAAAGTGATTTGCTGGGTAGAAAATTTTTTAAATTGTAGAAATCAAAAAGTTAGGGTGGGAAATGCAGTATCAAAAGAATTGGAAGTAAAAAAAGTAGTGCCACAGGGTAGCGTATTGGGACCATTGCTATTAATTATTCTAATGAATGATGTGTTTCTGGTTTACTATCAGAAGTTAGGTTGTTTGCAAATGGCATAATGCTATATTAAAGGTTAAAAACGGAAGAGGACTGTAAACATCTGCAGGATGCAGCTTATTAGATACACAGATAAAAACCTAATGGTTTGTAACCTCCTCTGTCGTATATGGAAAGGTTATAATATGATTTATTCCTTTTTATATATTTTATTTCACGTAAACAATATTCAAAATCTCTTTCAAATTCGTTTAACAATGATTATAAATCTTATATATATATAAAAATAGACGCGTTTTTTCCTATATTTCACTTTTCAGCCACCACTACCTAGCACAGATCACTGATGTTTGTGGGTGGAAGTAGCATGGAGTTTCCTGTCGTGCACAACGTTGGCCGAATGCCGATAGCTGTGGGGATGTGGGAGATATAATGATTAAAGTTGGTCAGTGCAGGGCGTTTTCATATTTCGACCAAAAATTCGTATCTCCGTATACTTCTCTTTCCTGCCACAACTACATAACATAGACCTTTGGTGTTTGTGTGTGGTAGTAGAATCGTCTTTCCTGTCGTGCACTATGGTTGTTAGATGTCGGTAGCTATGGGGGTGTGGGAGAAATGGGGGTTGAAAGTGGTCGACCTGTGGCAATTTCATACTTCTTCCAAAGACAAAAGTGTCATGGTGTATCACTTTTCAGCGAAAACTATAGATCACAGATAACTGGCGTTTGTGAGTAGTAGTAGCACAGAGTCACCTTTCGATCACAACAGCGGCCGAATTTCAGAAACTGTGGTACTGTGGTAGAAATGGTGGTTGTAAGTGGCCGACCAAGGATATTTTCGTATTTCGACTGTCTCCGCATTTGTCACTTTTCTGCCACAACTACATAGCATAGAGCATTGGTGTTTGTGTTTGATAGTAGAATCGTATCTCATGTAGTGCACTATGGTTGTTAGATGTCGATAGCTATGGGGATGTGGGAGATATGGGTGTTGAAAGTGGTCGACCTGTGGCAATTTCATACTTCTGCCAAAGACAAAAGTGTCATGGTGTATCACTTTTCAGCGAAAACTATAGATCACAGATAACTGTCGTTTGTGTGTAGTAGTAGCACAGAGTCACCTTTCGATCACAACAGCGGCCGAATTTCAGAAACTGTGGTACTGTGGTAGAAATGGTGGTTGTAAGTGGCCGACCAAGGATATTTTCGTATTTCCACTGTCTCCGCATATGTCACTTTTCTGCCACAACTACATAGCATAGAGCATTGGTGTTTGTGTTTGGTAGTTGAATCGTATCTCATGTAGTGCACTATGGTTGTTAGATGTCGGTAGCTATGGGAGTGTGGGAGATATGGGGGTTGAAAGTGATCGACCTGTGGCGATTTCATACTTCTTCCAAAGACAAAAGTGTCATGGTATATCACTTTTCAGCGAAAACTATCGATCACAGATCTCTGGCATTTGTGTGTGGTAGTAACACATAGTTACCTTTCGATCACAACAGCGGCCGAATTGCAGAAACTGTGGTTGTGTGGGAGATATGGTGGTTGTAAGTGGCCGACCAAGGATATTTTCGTATTTTGACGAAAGGCATGTGTCTCCGCATATGTCACTTTTCTGCCACGACTACATAGCATTGGTGTTTATGTGTGGTAGTAGAATCGTGTCTGTTGTCGTGCACTACGGTTGTTAGATGTCTGTAGCTATGGGGGTGTGGAAGATATGGGGGATGAAAATGGTCGACCTGCGGTAATTTCATATTTCTGTCAAAGACGTATGTGTCACGGTGTATCACTTTTAAGTGAAAACTATCAATCGCAGATCACTGGCGTTTGTGTGTGGTAGTAACACAGTCTCCCATCGATCACAACGTTGGCCGAAATTCGGTAACTGTGGGAGTGTGTGAGATATGGTGTTTGAAATTGGTCTATCAAGAATATTTTCGTATTTCATCCAAAGACTTGTGTGTATCCGTAAATTTTACTTTGCTGACGGAACTACATAGCGCAGAAGACTGGTATTTGTGTGTGGTAATAGTATCGAGTCTCCCATCGTGCACTATGGTGGTTAGATGTCTATAGCTGTCCATATGAATTCTTTATAATCACGAACGAAGTCGTGGGTACCAGCTAGTAATTTTATAATACTACTAATGTTATTTTCCGTCAGAAAGGAATTACAGTCTTTGCCATCTCCTTTTACTGAGACTGATTATAACGTTCGCTATTCCAATCACAATTTATTATCCATCTTCTCACCATCTGCAATAAACTTTTATTCTACACCTGAGATTCTTTTGCAATTCCTTTTTTTAAACTAAATCAACACAGTAAGATATCCTTCAATTGTACTCCTTATGTTATTACAGTTTATACAAAACTTTTGAACCTATAAAAATTACCATTATACAACTTTTTCATCATCAGTGTTCTCTTTGGTTAATATCTATCTATATATCTATAAATGAGAAAATGAGAAAGTTCGGATGTGTGTTTGGATGTACGTTGGCAATCAATCACGCCTTAATAACTCAACATATTTAAATGAAATTTGGCATGAAGTCAGTTAATTGCGTGCGAAGTGCAATAGGATAGATTTTATCCCGCAAAAACGCATAGTTCTTTTAGAAATTGCCATTAATATCAATTCTCAAACAGCAAAGAGTTTCCTACTTCGTAGACAGCCGTGCAACGTTTACTCTTTGCTTTTTACATAAATCGTAAACACTGCTTTTCAGAAATAATAGTGAAAACCTTACATATGCAAGTTTGTGTTTAGTTTAAAAGCCATAAAACCGATGCACTAGACAAACAATAGTTCGGAAGCAGGAATTTAAATATGTACTTAACCTTAAATTAAAAAAAGGTAGGTACTGTTGTTAAGTTCGTTAAGAGATTTTTTCATTTGCGTACATAAAATAGTATGACATCTCAAATATTGCACCATAATTTCGATCGTAATATACTAAATGTGGAAAATCAGAGCTTGGAAAAAAAAACAACGTAAAATGCTATGATTATACCAGTACGAAAGTCGATTTACTAAAAGTGCAAAATGCCGGTGCTCCAAATGTCGTATTTATAAAAATGTTACGGATTCCATTCTATCTCGGTTTAATTTATTTCCTGTGTGTCTTCTTTTTTTCCACTACACATTCTCTGTAATATTACAAATTATTAACTAACCCTTTTTTGTTCAAAATTTTTCTATAAATCAGTACAAATAGTAGACTATGATTTAGGAAACAGTGCTTTTCAGTTACTGTTCAATTTCTACAAATACCTAATAAATCCGCGTCAAGTTTACGTCGCGATACACGACGATGCTAACTTAGGATAAAATAATTGTTTCAATGCGCGTGTGGTTGAGGTTTTGAATTTGTAGCGCCAATATTAGCGGAGATTGTGGTTACATTGATATTCAGCCTGGACCATAATGAAAACTGAATTTTTTTGTCACAGCCAATGGCATAAGAAATTTAGTTATCAGTTATTTAAGCAAATATCATAAGCACTATGTCACGTTGTGACGTTATGTATCGCCACGTAAACTACTCCAGTAAATCCTTCACTTAAAACGAATGTATTCAATGGCCTAACGTAGAGAATTAATGTTTCATGAAGCAATATTGCAAGTCATTTACAACGCGATACACCTCATTTACACGGAGCATATGAAAGCTGCTTATTATTACTAATAATAACTAAATGACTTCTGCCTTATACTGTAACAAAAACATTCTGGTCCAGGAAGCATTTCAACCTAACCACTATCTCTGCTAACATTGCCGCTACAAAATCAAACGTTATGAACACACCTAAACACATTAAATGCATTGGAACTGGATTTCGAATAGTAACAGAATTTTCTATATCAAGATTCCTAATTAGTGTAGCATAAATTACTATCACAATTAATTTCATAATACGCCTTACTACATCACGAGCAGTAACAGTCACTTTATCGGGATGTACGCTTAACCAGCAATATTAACAAAAATTGTCTTAGAGTTGTAGAGAATTATGAACTGTCCGTTGTACACTGTAATTTACAAGCATTTTAGTATAAATTTTTTAATTACGTAACTGCAATAATGAATGTAGTTTCATATGTATTCAGGATTTATTTTCCTGCGATCTGAAATAACAATTTACGTTACTAATGTATTAATGCCCGAATTATAGAAGCTTTGATTTTCTAGCGGTACTTTGTTGAAATGCAGCCTGGACCAAAATGAGAACTGAAACATTTTTAATAGCTTAAGCTTCTTTCACGAGCACCATTTTAGTGACGTCATGTATCGCTTTATAATGATATGTATCAAAAGATATATAATAAGCTTGGATGATTTAGCAAAACACACGGCATTGCTCGAAGTAAATTTTTGAAATTTATAAATGTAATTTTCAGATACTCAGCGCAAATAAAAATATACATTTTTAGTTTCACAATTTTTTAACGAGATCAACGTCCTTGGGCCACTTAGGTACTTATTTGCTCTTTGAATGTTAGTAAATTTTTTGGATGTTTAGTCGCTTCCATCATATTTTGACGTTTTGAGTTTCCATTAATTAAAACTATATTAATTTTTATTCGCAAGTCCTGAAATTAGTAATTTTAAGAGATGCTGGGTAAACGAAATTCAAATCTTTCAATGAAATGTAAGAAAACTACGGCTGTGAAAAAAGCCAAAACCCAGGAACAAATCCTCTAGCAGAGCTGCACAGCAGTCACAAGTTGGGCGACAACACCAAAATGAACACTTCGTGTTTGGAAGATCCACACCGGGAAAATCGCGAGCTCGGTGCTAAGAGCAAGCGGATTGCCAATCGATCTCAAAAGCTTTTGAAACACCGAAGCAAACAAAAAGACGGCAATAACAATACGCCACATATTTGGCATTGCAACGAGTTGCTGAAACACCTGAACAAACGCGAGCTCATTTCTAATGTTTTCCCGAGGATTCAACTAAATATTATCAATGACGAAAACTGGTTATGTGAGAGGACAATACTTGCCCCGAAAAATGATTCTGGAGCAAAAATATATATATATATATTAGAGGAAATAGTCGGGAAGTGACAACACACTCTTCCATCGATACAGTAATGTTAACTGACGATGCTGCTACCTACCCCGTCGAGTTTTCAAATTCCTTCGAGTTATCTGGGCTATCGTCCCATAAACTCGAGCTTAAGGCTGGCACTCGAGTTCTCCTGATGCGTAATCTCGACCCGCCCCTCCCCTCAAGGTATTGCAATGGCACCAGATTACACATCACAGAACTAGGAAGAAACACTGTGAAGGCGACAATTCTACCGGTGCATCTAAAGGGGAAGCCGTTATAATTCCGCGTATCCCAATTATTCCCAGTAATATTCCCTTTGAATTCAAAACATTACAGTTCCCATTAAAAATTTCATTTTCAATGACAATTAATAAATCGCAAGGTCAAACGTTGAAATTGGTGGGAATACACTTGGATACTCACTGCTTTTCCTTTGGTCAACTATATGTTGCCTGCTCGCGGGTATCGAGTGCAAAAAATTTACATGTTTTTCAGAAAATAACAAGTCCTACAATATATATACCGATGTATTAAACTGAAAATAGTACTAACATACAGAATATTTTTATTGTTTTAAAAGTTTGATGAAGTTGTTTGGAACAAATACATTTTTGTTATTTTATTGCAGTATTTATTACTACTATCACCAATAAAAATAGCTCTAAAATTAATTGTATGGTCGTATTGACCTGGTGGCAAGGCTTCATTACGTCTACGCAATCAGCCCCTTTCGTAGCCGCTTAACCTAACGCAGTAATCCTACTGGGCATAGAGGACCTACAGTTCAACGTGAAATCAGAACAACGTGAGCATTCTGGCGCATTTCACATCACACAACAACCTGTGCCAGAGGTGAAGTTCGAGCTAAGGACCTATGAAAATCCTCTGTGAGACTGGGATTCAAGCTGGAGACTTTTCCATGTCCAGTTGGACGCCCTAACCACTGAGCGACCAACCTCTCAACAAAATCTTATATTACAACACTCTTCCACGCGGACGAAGTCGCGGGTAACTGCTAGTATATCTATAAATGAGTAAATGAGAAAGTTCGGATGTGTGTTTGGATGTACGTCTGCAGTCAATCACGCCTTAATAACTCAACATATTTAAATGAAATTTGTCATGAAGTCAGTTAATTGCGTGCGAAGTGTTATAGGATAGATTTTATCCCTCAAAAACGCATAGTTCTTTTAGAAATTGCCGTTAATATCGATTCGGAAGCAACAAAGAGTTTCCTACTTCGTAGACAGCTGTGCAACGTTTACTCTTTGCTTTTTACATAAATCGCAAACACTGCTTTTCATAAATAAAATTGAAAACCTTCTTACATATGCAAGTTTGTGTTTAGTTTAAAAGCCATAAAACCGATGCACTTGACAAACAATAGTTTGGAAGCAGGAATTATAAATATGTACTTAAACTTAAATTAAAAAAGGTAGGTACTGTTGTTAAGTTCGTAAAGAGAATTTTTCATTTGCGTACATAAAATAGTATGACATCTCAAATATTGCACCATAATTTCGATCGTAATATACTATGTGAAAAATCAGAGCTTGGAAAAAAACAATGTAAAATGATTTACCAAAAGTGCAAAATGCCGGTGCTCGAAATGTCGTATTTATAAAAATGTTACGGATTCCATTCTATCTCGATTTAATTTATTTCCTGTGTGTCTTCTTTTTTTCCACTATACATTTCTGTAATATTACAAATTATTAACTAACACTTTTTTGTTCAAAATTTTTGTATAAATCAGTACAAATAGTAGACTATGATTTAGGAAACAGTGCTTTTTACTTAGTGTTCAATTTCTACAAATATCTAATAAATCCGGTTCAAGTTTACGTCGCGATACACGACGTTGCTAACTTAGGATAAAATAATTGTTTCAATGCGCGTGTGGTTGAGGTTTTGAATTTGTAGCGCCAATATTAGCGGAGACTGTGGTTACATTGATATTCAGCCTGGACCATAATGAAAACTGAATCTTTTTGTCACAGCCAATGGCATGAGAAATTTAGTTATCAGTTATTTAAGCAAATATCATAAGCACTATGTCACGTTGTGACGTTATGTATCGCCACGTAAACTACTCCAGTAAATCCTTCACTTAAAACGAATGTATTCAGTGGCCTAACGAAGAGACTTAATGTTTCATGAAGCAATATTGCAAGTCGTTTACAACGCGATACACGTCATTTACACGGAGCTTATGAAAGCTGCTTATTTATTACTAATAATAACTAAATGACTTCTGCCTTATACTGTAACAAAAACATTCTGGTCCAGGAAGCATTTCAACCCAGCCACTATCTCTGCTAATATTGCCGCTACAAAATCAAACGTTATGAACACACCTCAACACATTAAATGCATTGGAACTGGATTTCGAATAGTAACAGAATTTTCTATACCAAGATTCCTAATTAGTGTAGCATAAATTACTATCACAATTAATTTCATTATACACCTTACTAAATCACGAGCAGTAACAGTCACTTTATCGCGATGTAAGCTTGACCAGTAATATTAACAAAAAATTGTCTTAGAGTTGTAGAGAATTATGAACTTTCCGTTGTACACTGTAATTTACAAGCATTTTAGTATAAATTTTTTAATTACGTAACTGCAATAATGAATGTAGTTTCATATGTATTCAGTATTTATTTTCCTGCGATCTGAAATAACAATTCACGTTACTAATGTATTAATGCCCGAGTGATAGAAGCTTTGAATTTCTAGCGGTATTATTAGCGGAGTTTGTCACTTTGTTGAAATGCAGCCTGGACCAAAATGAGAACTGAAACATTATTAATAGTTTAAGCTTCTTTCACGAGCACCATTTTAGTGACGTCATGTATCACTTTATGATGATATTGTATCAAAAGATATATAATAAGCTTGAATGATTTAGCAGAACACACGGCATTGCTCGAAGCAATTTTTTGAAATTTATAAATGTTTTATTCAGATAGTGGAGAGTCAGACAAACACAGTGGTGATTTGCCGGTAGACATTCAATTCTGTTTGCAGATTCAGAAACCTATTATGAATAAAGAATCTATTACTACATTAACATTGTAATTTATATTTCAGAGAAGAATTAATTTATGGAAACGAACAAACTATAGTATACTGATCTACATGCAGTCAACTGTTTTCACAGATAGAGAAACGAATGTTAACACTGACATTATGAATAAAAGAATCAATTATTACTATAATACCTAAATTTCTGATTTAAAACAAAATTAATTGATGGAACCCACATATCTTCAAAACAAAATGAATATTAAGAGAGCAAATTAAGATCACTTTTTTTAAAAAAAAAAAAAGATTAGTAATTTTCAGATATTCAGCGCAAATCAAAATATACATTTTTAGTTTCGCAATTTTTTAACGACATCAACGTCCTTGGGCCACTTAGGTATTATTTGCTCTTTGAATTGTAGTAAATTTTTTGGATGTTTAGTCGCCTCCTCATATTTTGACGTTTTGAGTTTCCATTAATTAAAACTATATTAATTTTTATTCGCAAGTCTTGAAATTAGTCATTTTAAGAGATGCCGGGTAAACGAAATTCAAATCTTTCAATGAAATGTAAGAAAACTACGGCTGTGAAAAAAGCCAAAACCCAGGAACAAATCCTCTAGCAGAGCTGCACAGGGTTGAGCACATAGCACGTATTGCGGCTTCTGGAGATGCTGAATTGCCGGAGCAGTCGCAAGTTCGGCGACGACACCAAACTGAACACTTGGTGTCTGGAAGATAACACCGGGAAAATCGCGAGCTCGGTGCTAAGAGCAAGCGGATTGGCAATCGATCTCAAAAGCTTCTGAAACACCGAAGCAAACAAAAAGACGGCAATAACAATACGCCACATATCTGGCATTGCAACGAGTTGCTGAAACACCTGAACAAACGCGAGCTCATTTCTAATGTTTTCCCGAGCATTCAACTAAATATTATCAATGACGAAAACTGGTTATGTGAGAGGACAATACCTGCCCCGAAAAATGATTCTGGAGCAAAAAAAATATAGATATATATTTTAGGAAATAGTCGGGGAAGTGACAACACACTCTTCCATCGATACAGTAATGTTAACTGACGATGCTGCTACCTACCCCGTCGAGTTTTCAAATTCCTTCGAGTTATCTGGGCTATCATCCCATAAACTCGAGCTTAAGGTTGGCACTCGAATTCTCCTTATGCGTAATCTCGACGGTATTGCAATGGCACCAGATTACACATCACAGAACTAGGAAGAAACATTGTGAAGGCGACAATTCTTACTGGTGCATCTAAAGGGGAAGCCGTTATAATTCCGCGTATCCCAATTATTCCCAGTAATATTCCCTTTGAATTTAAAACATTACAGTTCCCATTAAAAATTTCATTTTCAATGACAATTAATAAATCGCAAGGTCAAACGTTGAAATTGGTGGGAATACACTTGGATACTCACTGCTTTTCCTTTGGTCAACTATATGTTGTCTGCTCGCGGGTACCGAGTGCAAAAAATTTACATATTTTTTCAGAAATTAACAACTCCTACAATATATATACCGATGTATTAAACTGAAAATACTACTAACATACAGAATATTTTTATTGTTTTAAAAGTTCGATGAAGTTCTTTGGAACAAATACATTTTTGTTATTTTATTGCAGTATTTATTACTACTATCACCAATAAAAATAGCTCTAAAATTAAATGTATGGTCGTATTGACCTGGTGGCAAGGCTTCATTACGTCTACGCAATCAGCCCCTTTTGTAGCCACTTAACCTAACGCAGTAATCCTACTGGGCATAGAGGACCTACAGTTCAACGTGGAATCAGAACCACGTGAGCATTCTGGCGCACTTCACATAACACAACAACCTGTTCCAGAGGTGAAGGTCGAGCCAAGGAACTATGAAAATCCTCTGCGAGACTGGGATTCAAGCTGGGGACTTTTCCATGTCCAGTTGGACGCCCTAACCACTGAGCAACCAGACCTCTCAAGAAAATCTTATATTACAACACTCTTCCACGCGGACGAAGTCGCGGGTAGCTGCTAGTTTATTCATAATTCAAATATCCCTTCATAGCCCGGAAACTCTCTACCGGCACCATTTCCAGTATCAATCCATTGTTCTTCATAACTTTACTCCTCTATATCGTTCCCATTTAATCTCCATGATCATGCCTGGTGTAACAGGCTATGGGAGGTAAACAAAACACACACTGATTAAAGCAGACTCGCAGTGAGACAATGAACATCTCTTGATATATATTATCTCCGCCCTCAGTTTCTGTATTAGTTGCAATTATTTCTACAAAGCTTGTTTAAGATGACAAATTTTTACTGTCATGAAAAAGTTTCTAAGGAAAGCACTATTTCAGAAATGAATAACGATTATTTATTTATAAATGAACGAAGTTTTTGTCGGCGTTGTATATTTATGAATGTTTCACGGGAAAACAACCGAATAATAATATTATTTAAATGCATTATTCCGGCGACATAAATCTGTCACCATCTTCAGGTGTAATCATAAGACTTGAAGTTTACCTAGGGAGGTTGTTGGAAAAACTGGCATGACAACTGGCCTAGCATCTCAGACTTCATGAGAGGCCGCGAAGCACAAAACTCTCAGCGTTGCTGACGAGCAGCTTCAATAACCTGTATCCGCGCATCACTTAGTTGGAAACAACAATCTCGGTTAAGGAGATTAGACGCAAGGCGAATTTCGAATCAACCAAGGTGCTGGCACAAACCAGAGGCTTCTGGGACAGTGTCATCACAGTTTGAACTTTGCCTCACGTCTGATCTGGCTAACTGGGATTGTGGTTTCCAATTAAGGGATGCGCGCATACAGGTTATTGACGCTGCTCTTCAGCAACGTTGTGTGTCTAATGAAGTCTGAGATGCTAGGCAAGCAGCTACCTTTGCCATGCCAGTTTTTCAACGCTCTCTAAGCAAACTTCAAAAGTCTTACCTACATCTGAAGATGGCGACGGAGATTTATGTTACCAAAATATTGTTTAAATAATAGTCTTACTCGGTTTGTTTTCCGAGAAACATTCATAAAGTTTGTTTGATATATTTACTGTCTTACGTTTCGTGTATGCTAGGAGTTATTTTTTATAAACTTTACTGTTTCTTATCTTCCGAAAAAAAAAAAATTAGTTTATGTTGTGCCCTGGTTTTAGTAACTGGTACATAGAATAGATAGTTAATATTAGATGTCCTTCTCCTTACATGAATTTGTGCATTTAATTGCCGTAGAGAAATGCGTAGCAACATATAAATTTAAACGAATTTCGTATCTGTCTGTCTCGCATTACAATTTCTTATATCTGTCCTTTGTATTGGTGTGCAGTTTCCTCCTGAATAAAACAATTGGTTCACAGTTCCGCTTCCTTTTAACAATGTAAGTGTAAATAAAATAAAAATCATTTATTTATTCGAAATTTCATGGTTAGCTAAGCAGTGTTGTGATTGCAGGCAGTGTAACTAGTACTTCCGGTATTATCGAGACTGGCCGAAGGGCGCCGGGCTCTTCAGTGCACGTCCAACGTCCAGGCAGAACGCATTTTACTAAAGTGGGTGGGTTTCAGTCATCCATCAGTGTAACTATATGACGGAGAAGAATTGAACTAAGCACTAACTGCTCCCACTGCCAGCAATCGAGGCATGACTTACAGTTCTCCATCAGAATCGCATCACTTTTAGCCTCTGTACCTCTTAAGGTTTAGAGTGAAGTTGTGTGTGTGCAACGTCCTCTGACGTGTTGACGTTTGACCGCGTTGCCCCGAACGTGGTTGTAGGGTGTCGCAGAGTGCATTTCGGGGTCGCTAGGCGTTGGCTATTAGTCAGGTGGTGTCTTGTTTGTTGTGAGCTGGCGCGATGGATGATCCTCTCCACGGCCGTAAATATAGCTGGCACACAGAACCGCAGCTGGCGTGACTGCCACTCATTCCACACCAGTCTACCTCCGCCTCTTCAGGTGCTACATGGAAAACACTGTATTACGCGAACAAGCAACGTGTAGACAGCTTGGTCTCTGTCTGTAACTGTCACGGGGCTCTTCAGAAAGAGGGATTCCTCAAAATGTTCTCGTGTAGAAGTTTCACCTAGATAGCTGTCATCACAAACGTTTCTACCAGGAACGCTTCTGAACGAATTTGAACGCCTCGAGAGTGCATAAGATCGACTTTTCACCAGAAGATACTAAGATATTTGCTCGCCGAAATATCGTGTATAAACACCTTGTTCACTCGGCTATTTACCAAAGGACTTTGTATTAAGCCGCCAGACTGACTCAGGGCCATTATAGCCGAAGAATTTTATCCAAGAAAGGTTGAATTGCGCGACATTTTGTGTCTCCAGATGATTCTCTCGTACGATATGATGACTGGTCGTCAGTCCAGAATATAATTATTCACAGATAATTTTTTTTAGACCTTGATATGCGTCAGATCCAACTGATGCAGACAATAATTACTACCGAACTTAGATGCAACCATAATAATTGATAAAATTGCAATCGAGTGTACGCTCCGGTGACAATTTCCCTACACATCCGCCTTTCTGCTTTCCTCTTCCCGCCTAGTTTTGACCTCTACTAATTTATACTTTAAATTCTTTCAGTGTTTTTTTGTAAACTAATCATTTCTCTTGATAATTTATTCCAATCCCTTACACCTTTCGCTACGAAAGAATATTTTCCCCTCACCCTTATGCCTGAAATCAAGTGCCAGCTTGTGGTCATGGTCATCTTTAATATTGCACGCATCTTACTTAATTTTCCCACTAATATATTTCCATGCTTCATCACCAATATATGCCTTGTATACTCCCATGACTCTCATCAACCTCCTTCTATTCTCCAATGAATCCCACTCCAGCTCTTTTATCATATTAGTTACCGATTGTGTTTTGCGGTAATTTCCAAAGACAAATCTAGCATCTCTTCCCTGCACTCCCTCCAACATCTGTATTTGATACCCAAAATGTGGGTCCCATACAACAACCCCATATTCCAGCAATGGTCTGACCAAAGTTTTGTACCCTTATTCCCTTACTTCTCTAGTGGATCCCCTCATCACTCTTTCCAACAGGTAAATGATTTTGAACCCTTTCCTTAATACCTGTCCAATGTATCCTGAACAGTTAAGTCTGCTATCAAATGTTATGCCGAGGTATTTACATTTCGAGTATTCAATAAGCAGCTCCTTCCCCAGTTTATAATCTTAATCAACCTTTAGCTTTTTATCTGTGTACCTAATAAGCTGGCTCTTCTTTGCATTTATCTTAATTAAATCGACTAAACGCTATAATACAGAAATCTATTGAAAACTTTGGCATAATCGTCGTCGTTTTAAACGAGTGGCCATTTTCCTTACTTGATTCATTGGGCGCCTAGGGTTAGGTTTTATTTTTTGCGGAACCATTCACCTCCGCTCCTCAGTTTTCCGTGTACATCTTTGGTGCTGGCGAATCAGATTCTGTGGTGATAGATTAAATTTGTCTAATTTGATGATCCATCTTCGCCAATCATTGTATCAATTCACTAAGTCTCCATGGTTGCGACTTAGCTATTTCTTCGTTAACGCCACACCTTCGCTTCACTAGCAGTAAATTTGTGAAAGGCTGCCCATTACTTACATGGGACTCAAGTGGCGTGCACCAATCAGTTAAATGTCACTGATCTCTGTTTGACTATAGCTTTCGGTTTGTTGGTTAGACGAACAAGCAGTCTCATAAGAGGTTTTGTACTGGTATTGAATCTCCGTGTGACATCAGAGTTTATTACAATGCGTCTCTGGAATAGGTACAAATTGTATAGCTTCCTTTGGAACATGCTCACCACTGTACATATTATGATGTGTTATGCTATTCATATAATTCTTTTCTTACCTGCCTTCTGGATGGCAAGCGATCCAGAGAATCCACACACGTTGTGAAATTAGAGCAGTCGAGTAGATGTTTTTAATATCCTAATGTCCTCGAATATTCATTAAGTCTACCGCTATACTGGTTGTATTACTTGGTTCAATAGAATATGCTTCCTGTGGCCATTTGGTTTGCATATTTTATTTGGCGTCTAATATTGGGGTTTACTATTTTTGGAACCATTTACCTCCACTCTTCACACCACTACATGTACTTCTTTGGTGCTGTTTTGAAACGTCTAACAGCGTTCAAAGATATGAAAAGGATCATTGATTAATATTGAAATGGCGCTGTGATACGGAGCTTTAGAATTCGCCTTCTGCCTTTTATGGTAAGTTTTATGTATACAGAAATGCGAATCTTCATATGAAAACAAGTACATTGGTACAGATGTAATCTAAAAAAAATAATAATACCAAGTTTTCCTTTTTAAACGTTAAAATTTGTATTTAGTACTTAACTGTTGTTGAATTATTATCAGACAATAGTAATTTATATTTCTTTCAGTTCAGTTTCTTATTTCATGTGTTGTGCCCAAAATTCTTGAGTGGTATATGTAGTATGAAATTATTTGCATTTGGCATCAGCCACCGTAGGCCTTCAAGTGACAATGCAACGAGTGACTGAAAATTTATGCTTTTGTGGGCATAAGTCAACTAATCTTACAAAAATGGTAGCTAAACATCTTTCACTTGAGGGAGGCGGACCAGTTTCAGAGATAGATCTGTAGCCCTAAAAACTTCGTAATAAAGGAAGTTATTTCGTTGTGCAGAAATAAAAAAATATGAGAACGTTAATTTTAAAAGTTGGTCGATTTATGGAGACTGTAATTGGTGTGTTACAACTACTGTTCCGCCTGGTATCCGCTCATATATTGTCCACCGCGTGAATTGTCTATGGCAGAGACGGTTGGCATGCGAATATCAGAAGCGATTAGGTCGGGACTCCGTGCTACTGTTGAGCGGTTCCTTCGTGCGCGTCTTCCGTTATTGATGGCGGGCGGCGCGGACGGCAACAAGTGAAGGCACTCGGGCGGGGCTGCACGTTGCTGTGTCTGTGCAGCCGCGACAGATTGCTGCTCTCAGCAACCCGCTTTTTGTGGCTGCGACCGATCCGTGCGATTTGTACCTGTTGGACTGTCTCTAATGTTTTGTCTCTGGAGGTTTCGTGGCAGATTGCAGTGGCGGTGCGCTGACGAGGATATTTATTTGCCTTGTTTACTGCTGTGAGTCTGATTCACTGTTTATTCGAACCGCACAACTCAGTCTAATTTTCTTTTCCGTGTCAGTAAAATATATCTTGCCATTATATTTCCGTATTTTCTAAACTGAAAAATGACATCTGGCCCCCAGAAATTGCACTTCTACAAAATTGCGACATTTAAACAAACATTTTCTGCCAAATGTACAGTATTTAGTCATAATTTTTGGAGTACATTCCTTCAGTTGCTGCCTCCTGTTTCCATCGGCACTGGAACTTCTTGGTCTGATAATGTGTAATTTTTCCAACTCTAATTTGATAATTATCATTTTTCTTTATGTCCATGTTTAAATCCTTGATATCTGTATTTTGTTTCACACGTTGTAATAAATGTTTACTTCTGGCCGTTTTCATAGTAATTCTTAGTTGTTCACATAACAGTGTTAAAAATTAACAACTTGAGATGGAAAATCATGAAACGAAAGTTTCTGTTCCTGCAATTTTTATACAATGAACTATATTGAAACGTTTTGCATACGTCAACCTCATGAAGTTTATTGTACAGTATTATATTTGAATGAAAACCGCACATTTGCATAAAAACAATACTAAGTTTCTCCATCAGCTCCACCATTTGTTGCGATTTAATGTGCTAAGCAAGTGTAGTGGATGTAACCGAATGTCTGCAATCCATTTAAACTTCGATGCAAATACCGATACTTTCCCGGCATATGGGTGCAACGAAGTCTTCAAGGGTGTACCCCCGGATTGTGTTCCAAAAATATGATACTCTCCATCTGTACTTGCAGCAGACGTCCAGTTATTGCGTCAGCTCGGATATAACCACCTCACTCGCAACCCCCGAGTGACTCTTTTTAATGCGTCACTTGCACACGAGTCCTGAAATACACAACTAAATAGAAATGTACCGAAACAAGATTTGTTGCTTTTCTGAATACTTGTTCAACAATACCACACTCGATAGAATTGGGCTCGTACGTCTTTTTAGTGTCTTTCTTCTGGTCTGGTATGAAAGGTGCAATAATTTTTGTTATTTTTCAACGATTTTTTTGCGATCATTAAGATAAAATCTTTCTGAGAAATATCGCAGTCGAAGGAAAGGTGGAGGAGTTAAGAGGCTAAATCATACGGTACAATGTGGGGAAAAACGTAAAACATATAAATTCGCCATTTTGGCTTTTAAGTCTTAATGAAAGGAAAACTGAATAAATGAGATATAATCTATAGGAAGCAAACATTCAGGAATTATCCTGGGAGACCAGGGGTAGAATCTCGTTGGATGTATCGTGATGTGAGAGATCTCAGACTTGCTAATCGTATTGTACCAGTTTTCTTGGTGAAAAATATTTATGCCTGTAGCCTATGTAGTTTGAGAAATTAACAAAATAATTGTTTATACTACTGCGGGACATTTTTGTGGAGTATTTATGGAGTATTTTCGGCAGCACTACTTGTTTTGCTGTCATAAAATATGTCTAATTTGAATATAGATGCATAATAATAGGTACCGATTAATGAAAACATTGTGTTCCAATCCGATATACAACAAACTACTCTGAATACCGTACTTCGAAATAACATCTATTTTCGTGTTCTGATTTAACGTGTGAAGTCGGTCTGAACCTGTCTGGGTGTCCGAAGCACAGTTTCGGGTTGCTACTTCTATTTTTCGTCCACCTCTCGTGCCCTGCATAGTCCGCCGACACGGATGGAGATAGAGCTGGCCACTTGACTGGGTGTTCACTCATACGGTGACAGTACACGTTGTAGAATTTGTCATCGCCTACACGGTGTCGCGGCCGAAGGCGATATTTACAGGTCCCAGAGCCAAGAATCTGTACTGAGGAGCTTTCTTCGCTGTTTCCATTTTGTGTGCCTGGATTTAACCACCGGCCCGCCACGCCCCGTGTTCGCGGCTGTGTTTACACGATGCTCGCTCGTGGCCAACGGATTACACGCTGGCCACCGTCGTCGTCAAAATAACAGCCGCAGTAAACAGGGAGCTCGCCGCCAGCTCTCGTGTCCAGCTTTTAACACGTTACTGTTGCTGAAAAATTATTAAGTCAGGCAAAAATGTTTCCGTTATTGTTACATTTCTAGTCTAAGTACTAACTGGAGAATTATACGGTCTGCCTTCCACTGCTAGAACGTGTTTTGGCGAGAAGAGAGCTATAGTAGCGTGATTATATTGAAACTGGCTCTCATCTCTGATGTTCTGTGTTTAGGGACAACGCGCAAACACCACACTGAGACTACGACACCAGGCATGTATGGATCGTGTATGAATTTGCATTCGGAAAGACTTGGGTTTGATCTCTCGTCCATCTATCCAGATCTCAGCTTTCTATCGTTTCCCAAAATTAATAAAGACGAATGTCATTCCTTCAAAATTCCAGGACTGCATTATTTCCGTGCCTCCAGCCCTCTCGCGCCTCCGATATTAGCCATGTTTACGAAGCGTAATGCGAAAAGAATAAAAAATTTCGGCGCTTGACACACTGCTGGCTTGCTTGAGACCTGGTGGTGGAAGAAATTTTTTCCATCGCAACTTACCCGGCACGGTAGAAATGGTTTTGTACAAATCATCGGATTATGCGCTTAAGTTCTGGGCTAAATCCCAAATCTATGTGTGAAGGCAGACGACCCTTGTTGATAGTGATTTGTGTGTCGGATGGGGATATTAAGCTTGTTGGTCCCATTTGTGTCTTTCCGAAGAGAAGGCCTGAATCGGCCGCATCGGGTTTCACCTTCTCCTTCCTTCATCTTCCACTCATTCACAACGCAAACGACACACTACACCGTATATACATACATCAGTCACCCAGACAAACAATGACACGTTCATACACTACCCTAATTAAATTTCTCAAGAAAGCTGCCTTAGAGGATTAACTCCTTTCGCTTATGTGAAGTCCTCTATCGCAAGGGGAGAAATTGTCCGAATTTTCTTTACGTATCAAACCTTTAGTTTAAAAATGGAAGGATTCCGCCAGTAAATTGACAAATGTGGTAAATAATAAGGGTGACGCTCACTTAATACTGTCCTAGCTAAATGGGCTCGATCCCATTTTTAGATATCCATATTTCAGTTTTAAAGTAGAACTCCAATTATCGGAATCAATTGCGACCGGACTCCATTCGGATAATCAAAAAATCGGATACTGTTCGTGGATTCCCGAAATCACTTCAGGTGAGTGACGGGATTGTTCGTTCAGTCCCTTCTTATTCCTTCCCTCCATATCGTTTCTCCGCTCCAATAGCCTCAATGGCGACCAACCATGATTGCCTCCTTTATTTCCCATAATATCTATCATTACTACACATAATGTGGCAGAGGCGTGTCTGTATTACAAAACAAAAGGGAACTTCCGAAATAATAAGCGCATTGTTCTGTACTAGATCCAGTTTCAATTAAAACATTTCAGCCTCTCTTATGAAATTTCACACGCATAACTAAATATTACGTTCACTATATTATTGGGTTGACGCTGTTAACCTGATTTTTGGTCACTTCAGTTATAGGTGTGAATGTTGAAATATTACGTCGTCTCTTAGTACAGTCTATTGTTTGGGTATTTTCTAGTTGAGGTCTTGGTACTGCATAGACTATTGGCACAATGAATCGACGGTAATACACTGCAAGTAAGTGTATGATTGACTAGGATATTGAAATGGAGGCAGTTAACATTTTTGCCTAGTTTCAAATAAAGAATTTACTTGGTGAAGTGAACATTGGATGATATTGAGATAGTGAATGAGAATACACATCATTTGTGTTTCCATTGTATTTAATTGATTGAATTTGGTGTTACGTCTATTAAGGACGCAAAGAGCAACGTTCGAAGACCGCAAGAGGAGACTGGAAGTGAGAAATAGCTTTTAAGGAGCACGATTTTCCACTACAATGAAGATTTTAGATGTAACAGCAATGTTGTGATTTTTTGACAAGTCGTTGTTGTCAGTAGTTGACGGAAATTGTGCATCAATTGGAGCAGAGGCATCAGGTGTGTGGCTGGTGGTATGCCGTGCATCCGTCGGCCGACATTTCAATCTGGCTACGTGTCCGAGCCGGCCCGGCCTGGCGCGGCCCGCTCGATTTATAGCGCGAGATGCGGGCCGCAGATTGGGCCACCGACGCTGCCGTTATTTACCCCAGCTCAGTGAGGCTCGCCTGAACTCTCATTACTTCGAGTAATGTGCAAAACTAGCGCATTTTGTACTTTCCAGGGATTCGTCCGGCCACGAGTCAAAATAATAGGAAGTCGCTTTTACGAGGTACCCTGCCGCTTAGATAAGTCGAGAAATAAAAACATTCACCGTAAGAACGAAGACTTTCCCGGCGTATGACTGCAATGTAGTCTCCACGGGTGTACCGCCGGATAGTGTTGTGGAAACAATATTTCGACGGCTGGCTCCGCCGTCTTCTTCAGGTGCAGATGTCTCTACACCTGAATAAAGAAGACGGTGGAGCCAGCCGTCGAAATATTGTGTTTCCACAACACTATCCGGCGGTACACCCATGAAGACTTGGAAAACATTCACTGTTTCCAAACAGCTGAGTACATTACAGTAGTGTGTTTATGTGTATAATATTTTGTGTGGATGAGTTTGATGAGTATATGGTAAGTGTAGTAATGTTGGAAAAAGGATAGTATAAAAAAAAACGTGTTAGTCCCTTCGGGACTACTTTTCCGAAGGACACTGAGGAGTTGGCCTGGATTAACATTTCCATCCGACGCACGAATCCCCATCTCAGTCCATAAGCACTGCTGAGACGTTTACGATTTATCCCTGGACTGTGATGCTCTATCTGGTGATTAGGAATCGTACACTACCACTTCCTCTACCGGGTATGTGCTGCTGATGAAAATTTCTTCTTCCTCCAGAACACTAAGCAGCTAATCCCGTGTCAGGAGCCGGGCATCGTCAAAGCGCCGCAACCGCCGGGGCGGGCTCCTTAACATTGTCGTCACACAATTACATCCTCTTTGTTTTTTTAATAGTTTTGAACATTATAACTAACTGTTCTTAATAATGACTTGTTGATGATTTTGAAGTTTTGCATTACCACCAACAAACTGTGGTCAGTGATAGAGGGAAGCTAAATTTTATGCAACACGTTTCTCGCATATTCCGACGTTGCAACATTTACATCACCTTGTAAGATTTCGGCTGTTTCTGTATACAGACAATTTATTACCGCACAGGTGAGCTAAGTGCGAGACTTGATGCAGTCCGGACTATCTCATATTTGTTACATAACCGTATGAGGTTATAGTTAATGACAAATGTTTTAAATTTGCCTTCCTTTCCTGGTATCCTAGGAAGTGCTACATAATTAAAAAGTCAATTACTATTTGTTAAAGAGAATCTTAGCGTACTGTAATTACAGGGACAGTTTACACTTTACTTTTTACGTACAGATAAGGCGAATACTACTACAACTCTCTCTCTCTCTGTGTGTGTGTGTGTGTGTGTTTGTGTTTGTGTGTGTTTGTGTGTGTGTGTGTTTGTGTGTGTGTGTGTGTGTGTGTGTGTGTGTGTGTGTGTGTGTGTGTGTGTGTGTGTGTGTGTGTGTGTGTGTGTGTGTGTGTGTGTGTGTTTGAAATCACTTCGGAGGTGCGGAATGCCTCGGCTGACGTAGTAGAGGCGATGCGCGTCGCGGACTGACAAATGCGCCTCAGTCTACCACTTTGCGGCCGTCAGCGGGCGGCCCGGCCAAGAGAAATTAGCCCTCCAGAGTGTTAGCGCTGCCAAGAAACCCGAGGAGCGCCTGGCGGACTGCGACGTTGAAAAAGACGTGAGGCCGCCCGTGGGTATTAATGCGACCAGAGCACTTGCCTCGGATCCATCACGGCCTACCCTAAATGTAATGCGTGGCGCAACAAGGAGGGCAATACACTACAAACACATTGCTGCATACAAATAACTCAACAAGGAAAATTTCTCTATTATAGTTCTTCTTCCCCTTTAACTGCGTGAAACACTGCCATAATTTAATTTTACAAAATTTTAAATACGATGTTCTGTTTTAGTTTTTGGGTCAACGGAAGACAGTGTTACAAATTTGGAGTCTGAAAATTATTGGTTCAGGCCTGCGAGAGACTGGCGTAAATAAGGCTCCGTTTCCAAGAAAAGGAAACTACAACATACTTCTCAAAAGATAGCTGTTAAAGAGGGAGTTGGGGCACAGATAAATTGCAACGAACGTTAAGATCCAATGGGTAGTTCCTAGGCTGTCGATGCCTCATATGATTTACAAAGTATAAAGTTCTTAACATATTTTATTCTGATCATTAATAACTAGTGACCTAGTGAAGCCGAGAAAGTGACATTCACGCATAACTGGTAAACTGGTTACATCGCGAAACGCGATATCGAACTGTCTCGTAGCTCAGTTGGTTAAGGTATATGACTGGGAATCTAAAGGTCCTCGGCACCAATCCCACCATTGACTGGAATTTTTACGTACCGGTAAAGCAGCCTTGAATTCGGCAGAACACGTGTTTGAATCCCTGTCCTACCATCCAGATTTCTGTTTTCCATGGTTTCCAGAAATCACTACACCCGAAGGCTGGGATGGTTCCTTTAAGAGGTCGTGGCTGAATTTCCTCCCTTTCCTTGCCCCCTGCCCCTTTCCTCTAATGACCTGGATGGCGACAAGTCATAAGCAAAAAAAAAAAATCTCAACAGGAACAAAGCTAAGCTTTGCACATGCTCAAGTTTACTAGTCCGTTCCTTGGCTCGGATTTCACGTTAAACCGTAGACCCCATATTATCTTGTAGTATTACCGGAATAGGTTAGGCAATGACAATTGAGTATTGTCACTATAACCACACAAAATTCCATGTATATCCATAAATTGTCTCGATGGTATAAAAATGGAAATGGGAAGGAATTATTGAAAAAATTAAAAACTGACAAGCAGAGAGTGATTTGATGATGTCCACAACTAACGTTTAAGGTTGGATGATAAAGGTCCTTTATATATATAGTGAAAAGTGTAAAATGGACATTTGCTTTTAGAAAATAACGTATTAAGAGCTCTGGAAACTAGTAGATCATCATCCTGTACCTTTTTTAATTTATTTTTTAACCATAGAATCTTGCAGTATTGACAGGTAGACTGATTGCATAACAACAGATGAATTTTAGATTTACAGTATTCAGACTTTCCAAGTAGTTGGCAAGTAATGGAATTAAAGCTAAAATCTGAACCGTACTTAATGTACAAAGATTCTCATAAGCTTTCGGGAACTAAGTTTGAACGATAATGGATCAGACATAAGTGGAATATCTCATGATTCCAGTCTTTATCAGAAATATTTTTAAAACAATAAACATTTAAAAATTGAAACACTTGATATTTCTTAAAGCGTACAGTTTTAAAAATGTCACTGGTTTCAAAATTAGAAAAATTATTAAATTTGAAAATATTTTCAGTAGTCAAAATCATTATCTGAACTACGAAAGGACTAATAATTATATTAAATCTTATGCTTCGTTCTAGGTCTGCTAATTTTGCTGAAAAATAACAGAGCGCAAGGTGAAACATCTGTCTCACACTAAGACACTTGCATGTTGTTGATACGTAGTCGATCGGGATAATGTGATTCAACACGGAAGTCTCTCCTCCAGCCGTTAATACGAAATAGGATACGTGGAGCAGCAGCCGAAACCCCCATTTTTATTTTAAAGGTGAAAGAAATGGCTGTAGAATCTGAAAAAGACAATTTTAAAATGCGGACTTGCGAGCAACCGAGACGTGAGTAACAGACGAAGGCAGCGATAGAAACTTTGATTAGGTCTGTATTTAAGACTGATACTATACAAAACGGCTCAAAGGCGGATCTCGAGCAGTGATAATCTGAAGCTTGACTTGCCCGCTCACAGTACTTCCCTGTGAAACTCGGTGAACTGACAGCAGTTATATCGGTGAGCCGTGCGGACCGTGTAAACAGATCGATCATACGCCGCTGATATCAAATCACATTCTGTGGCGTGTTAAAAATGTTTGGTTTAACGAAACTTCAGTATCAGCTGAATTTTTAGCTGTTACAAATAAGTCTTTCAGTATTATAAATTAATCGGTGATCTTTATCAAAATCGTATGTGTTAGACTGTTTGGTTTGCCTACCATCGTTTCAACTACACAGACGGAAAAAAAATCCCAACACCAAGAAAAAATTATTGTAGAGTAATGAAATTTGGACAATGCATTTGTCAAGTTAACATGTTTAATTGATTAAATTTTCAAGATCACAGGTTAATTTAAGCTCAAGAAAATGCATTTCAAATGTGAAATACTGTTAAATTAATAGCCGGTGTAACCTCCAGAATTTTGAATGCAAGCCTGCAAACGTGAATGCATTGTGTCATACAGGTTTCGAATGTCACTTTGTGGTATGGAGTTCCATGCTTGTTGTACTTGTGCTGTCAATACTGGGACGGTCAGTGCTGGCTGTGGATGATGCTGGAGTTGTCGTCCAATGATATCCCATACGTGTTCAATTGGAGACAGATCTGGTGATCTCGCAGGCCAAGGTAACATGTCGACACTCTGTAGAGCACGTTGCGAGACAACAGCGGTATGAGGGCGAGCGTTATCGTGTTGAAAAACTCCCCCTTGAATGCTGTTCATGAATGGCAGCACTACAGGTTGAATTACCAGACTGACGTACAAATTTGCAGTCAGTGTGTTTGGTATAACCACAAGAGTGCTCCTGCTGTCATAGGAAATTGCTCCCCAGACCATGACTCCAGGTGTAGGTCCAGTGTGTCTAGGCCGCAGACAGTTTGGTTGCAGGCGTTCCCCTGGCCTCCTTCTGACCAACACTCGGCCATCACTGGCACCAAGGCAGAACCTGCTTTCATCAGAAAACACAACAGATCTCCAGTGTTGGTCAGAAGGAGGCCAGGGGAACGCCTGCAACCAAACTGTCTGCGGCCTAGACACACTGGACCTACACCTGGAGTCATGGTCTGGGGAGCAATTTCCTATGACAGCAGGAGCACTCTTGTGGTTATACCAAACACACTGACTGCAAATTTGTACGTCAGTCTGGTAATTCAACCTGTAGTGCTGCCATTCATGAACAGCATTCAAGGGGGAGTTTTTCAACAGGATAACGCTCGCCCTCATACCGCTGTTGTCTCGCAACGTGCTCTACAGAGTGTCGACATGTTACCTTGGCCTGCGAGATCACCAGATCTGTCTCCAATTGAACACGTATGGGATATCATTGGACGACAACTCCAGCATCATCCACAGCCAGCACTGACCGTCCCAGTATTGACAGCACAAGTACAACAAGCATGGAACTCCATACCACAAAGTGACATTCGAAACCTGTATGACACAATGCATTCACGTTTGCAGGCTTGCATTCAAAATTCTGGAGGTTACACCGGCTATTAATTTAACAGTATTTCACATTTGAAATCCATTTTCTTGAGCTTAAATTAACCTGTGATCTTGAAAATTTAATCAATTAAACATGTTAACTTGACAAATGCATTGTCCAAATTTCATTACTCTACAATAATTTTTTCTTGGTGTTGGGATTTTTTTTTCCGTCTGTGTATTTTACTTATATCATTTTCCTTTCTGTCTGTGTGTGTTCGTTCATAGTTTCAGATTGTAATTGTTCAGCCCTTTTACCCATTTCTCTCTCTCTCTCTCTCTCCTCCTCCTCTTTCCTTCAAAGAAACAATGGCATTTGGCCCGAACCATCTTTACCGATTCTATCAGTGTGTGTACCATAATTATTTCTTTCTTTGATTTATAATTGTTGCATACACTCCATAAATCACATTGCGATCCAAAATTAATAATAAAAGAAGTATGGTAGTTATGCTAGACAGTAAAGAACCCAAGCGCTATAATGACACCAAATGAGTTTATCATATTCTGCTTGGAACAAAAATACGCATTTCGTGTGAAAATAAATTAACCAAGATGTAAAACAATTAATCCAGCTGTCAAGTCGCTTCTAAATCTCAGTTGGGGTTTTTACTCCGGTGTCATAATTTGTTATAACATCACACTGTTAGGGATAATTTATTTTGTCCGTTATGCAGTAGGAACTTGTCTGTTACTGCCATTTCTGTTGTTTTCTGTCAGGTAATTTCACTTTTAAAATTAATGAGCTTAAACCTCTTATTAGACAATTGTCCCCTAATTGTTGCTAAAAAAGTAATATTTTTTATTTATTTTCCAGGCATATTAGCAGTGTAACCAGGTGTAACAGGACGTCATTTAGTTTAATATTTTAGTATCATAATCATGTAATTTTGTTAGGTTTCACAGCGGCGCAGACTTTGAGCCAGCGCATCTTGTTTGTTCGACATAGAATCTGCCGATCGACAGTTCAAAGAAACACGTGCATTGCTGAGCACGCAAGTCAATAGCCTACCAGCAAGCCTGGATACATGGATCGGCCTCACCGGGCAACAATCGTCTTGGCCTCGTAATAATTATTCGCTACATAAACCTTGCCATTCTCTGTTAATTATATTAAGTACGGTCGAGAATCGTCCCTCCATTTTAATTAGAACAGGTTACGACTGTAATTGTGGTACAATTTTCTAGAACTGATTATCGATGTTTTCTCAACTGGTTGTTTGATTGCAAATAACCCTTAAATGTCCCCTCCCTCTCCTACCAGCCTCCACGATGGATACTTAAACCAATGCATGCTTCATTTATTTAATAGTTTGGAAGCAGATTGAAGTGGAAAAGAGGGGAAGAGAGAGGGTTTGAAGAGCAGACGATAGTCTACGTAAGTGATAGGGCATCACTAGTACTCAGTGAACCCACGTAGCAGCCACTCGTCCACTCACGTCCTGTCACGTGGGGAATCTCGGTCGTTCGGACCGCTGTCGGTCGCTCTACTTCCCTGCCCGCCAAAAGAAGACACAATGACAATACATAGTTAAACTTCCCACAGAGATGCTGAACTGCAAAGCAATTGTGCGGAATTTGAATCATTTTTGTTACTGAATTCAGGAAAACAAATTAGATCATTGATGAAAGGTCCAGTTTGACTGGTGGTTGTCCAATGTATTTGTTTAGCACCTGCGTTTCGAAGCTGCAAACGAGTTTGTGTTCTGCGTGGATGTAGTACTTACTCCATAGAATCCTGCCATGAAATTTACAGTAGACAGAAGCATGGAGTGGTTTATCTGCCGTTTTAGTGGAGCGAGTGTAAATTGCCGGTCGGCCTCATATGATGTGCTCAGTAATTACTACCTGCCCTAAAGCTGGAATAACGTAACGATAAGTGCCCTTGTTTTCGGGGTGACCACAATTAGCAGCTTTGGCTCTCATAAAATATAATCGGCCGCATTCCCAAGCAAGTCGGCATGTTAAATGGGAGCACACCAATCGTACGTAATTGGTCTCCGTAGTTTTTAACCTAAAATACTGTTCTGCGTAATTGGCTGCGCGTTATGTGTTGTGTTTATTAATATAGCCCTTGGATACTCACTTCCGATATTAATCGAATTTGTCAGTAGATAAGTGGTGTGCTCACTTATTGAAGTAAATTATACCGTGACATTGTGCTGTGCACGTCATTTCGAAGCAGAACAGCCACTTTTTTTAGTTTGTTTTTTTTGCATGCAGTGATTCTACACTTCTGCGTGCACTCTGATTGTTATCTTTAGTTTCATTATAATATTTCACTTTGTTAATACACAGATTATGTTGATAACCAAAAACATTGTTGTATTGGTTTAACCCAATACATGATTTTCTTCTGTTTCAATATAAGCTGAAATGCATTATACTTCCTTTTGTCGTCGTCATTCTTGTACGGTCTCTGCTAGGAATTTTTCGAATCAGGTCTTTTGTATTGGTTCTGTGATGCGCGAATAAATTTGCATTTAAATATCAGTGAAGCATTGCAAATTTAATTTTAAACGAAAAATCTAATAACTTTTTTTTTAATTTTGTTTACATGTAAACATAATTGTCGACTAATCTGAGACATGTAAACAAATTACATTATATATATTGAGTAATATTCTCAATTAAATGTACGAGGGTGAGTCAAATGAAAACCTTAAATATTTTTTAAATATTATTTACTGTGCAGAAGTGGTACAAAACTATATCACTTTTCAACATAATCTCCCCCACGCTCAATGCAAGTCCTCTAGCGCTTACAAAGTGCATAAATTCCTTTAGAAAAAAATTCTTTTGGTTGTCCGCGCAACCACTCATGCACCGCGTGGAGTACCTCTTCATCAGAACGGAACTTCTTTCCTCCCATTGCTTCTTTGAGTGGTCCAAACATATGGAAATCACTTGGGGCAAGGTCTGGTGAGTATGGTGGATGAGGAAGATACTCAAAATGCAGGTCTGTGATTGTTGGAACTGTTATAGGGGCAGTGTGGGGCCTTGCATTATCATGTTACAAAAGGACACCTGATGACAGTAATCCACGTCGCTTTGATTTGATTGCAGGCCGAAGATGATTTTTTTAGGAGATCTGTGTATGATGCACTGGTGACAGTTGTCGCTCTAGGCATGTAATGCTCCAAAATGACGCCTTTTTCTTCCCAAAAGAGAGTCAGCATAACCTTCCCTGCTGATGGTTCTGTTCAAAACTTCTTTGGTTTTGGCGATGAGGAATGACGCCATTCCTTGCTCGCTCTCTTCGTTTCCAGTTGGTGGAAAGGAACGCAGGTTTCGTCCCCAGTAACGATTCTTGCAAGGAAGCCATCACCTTCTCGTTCAAAGCGCCGAAGAAGTTCTTCACAAGCATCAACACGTCGTTCTCACATTTCAGGAGTCAGCTGCCGTAGCACCCATCTTGCATACACTTTGTGAAGCTGGAACACATCATGCACAATGTGGTGTGCTGAACCATGACTAATCTTTAAACATGCTGCAATGTCATTCAGTGTCACTCGGCGGTTTCCATCACTATGGCTTCAACTGCTGCAGTGTTCTGTGGAGTTACAACTCGTTGTGCCTGACCTGGGCGAGGAGCATCTTCCACTGAAGTCACACCATTTGCGAACTTCCTACTCCATTCGTAGACTTGCTGCTGGCGACAAACATGAATCACCCTAATGAACCTTCATTCTTCGATGAATTTCAATAGGTTTCACACCTTCACTACTCAAAAACCGAATAACAGAACACTGTTCTTCCCTGGTACTACCATGCTCATATTAATCCGAACGACCTGAATTGCACATCGCTACATTTCATCCTGGGACTTATCCAACCCATTATACACATCTACCAAGACAGTACTATACCCGGTAGGTGGTACATTCATGTTAATATCCAAAATTGAGACTCACCCACCTCACAAAAAAAACGTGACATATTTTAACATATTCGTTATAGAAACGAAAATATGGATTGTATTTCGTTAATAAAAGAGTTGTGCAGAATTTGAAAGCACTTCATTTTAGTTTTTTTAAACATTCAAGAGAAATTACGTGTCCATACAGAACATTAAAAGTTAACATTTTCAAACAAAAAGTTAATTTTGAAGAAACGCTAGCGTCAAAAGAAAGGACGTTATACCGATCATCTTTCACTTAAAATAACTGACTATTAATGATAAAATCAATATTTGCCATGTAAAGATAGTTTTAGGTGAGTGCGTTGACAAATAATTGCAGATTTTTGAAGTTAGTTAATTTTGCGGTGTGCTATGAAGACATGTTGTTCCCTTACTACCACATTTAAAATTATTTTAGAAACATACGGAAAAAGTTATAACTAAATGACTGTTGTCGGTGACATGAGATGTCGTCAACGCATTCTGAGTTGACAGTATTTTAGCATAAAAAAAACTAATTTTCACCTACCATTTATAACGAAAGCTGCTTAAGGCGAAATGAACACTTTTCAAAACATGATGAGGGGTCAGTAGTTGAAGGCACAATTTCACAAATTGTTGTCACCTTTGTGGTTTTAGTGGTGTTTCATAAACAGGCAAAGAACAAAAATCTAATACGCCTTTTTAGCTATAGCAATATTCTGTGGGTGGTGCTGTTAAAACTCAAACGACAGGTGAAACGTTGGTTTGATGTTCTTACCGAAAATGTTATTGGTAAGTATCCAAGGACGTGGATTTAAAACATTTGGTAATTAACGAACTGCTGCGATTGCTAGCGGACACGTTCGAAATCATTATTTCGCGATTTATACGCTTTTTGCTACTTGAAGTTATTATAGTAGGCCAACTTTTCACTCCATTCTGATGTTAATACTATGGTG